>PVJO010005035.1:27261-54610 GCA_004026905.1 Hystrix cristata | reverse complement strand
GAAGTCAAAGAAGAGCAAAGTAAAAGAAACCCTCCTACTTTGTTGGTGGGAATGTAAACTAGTACAACCAGTATGGAAATCAATATGGAGATTTCTCAAAGAACTAAAATTAGAAATTCCATATGACCCAGATAATCCCCTTCTAGGTATCTTCCCCAAAGAGCTAAAGACCTCATATTACAGTGCTACATGACACTAGTGTTTATAGCAGCAAAATTCATAATAGCTAAATTCTGGAAGCAGCCTATATGCTTCAAAAGACAAATGGACAAAGAAAATATAGTATCTATACATAACAGAATACTACTTGGCTATAAAATGGATAAATTTGAAACATTTGTAGGAAAATGGATCCACCTGGAAAATAAAATGTTAAGTGAAATAAATCAGACACAGAAATTTAGATACCATACTGTGTCTCTCATTTGAGTAAGGCAAAATAGAAATAAAGAGAACAAAAAGGATGGAAAAAAGGAAACAAGAGAATAGATGTCCTGCAAATGGAAAGGGGTCTGGGAGAGCGAGGGTGAGGGAAGACAGGAAGGGGAAGGTCAAGTAATAAGAATTAAGATAATGCCACGTGCAGGAACCAAATACCACAGTGAGTGTAAACATTGTATGTCATAAACATGAGCTAGGAGTAATGATGACAACAAGAATGAAAATGGAGAAAGGGGATTTAGAGATGGAGGGAGGGAAGTGGGTAGGAAGTGAAAGTGGATTTTAAAAAAGGAAACAAGCTGTGTTATGTGCATGTATCTACTCAAGATGAATATAAACTACATATACTGCAAACATGTATTAATAAAATAAAAATTAAACAAAAGAAATATTTCTGTGTCTGTTGTAGTTATACTACCCCAGAGCCTGCTTTGGAGAGTTAAACATTAAACATGGCTGTGCCCATACCAATACTGACTAATAAAAATTAGGGTGGTGATTGTAGGTTTATTTTTCTAAAAAGGAAAGTCACAGGCCCTGATTTGGAAAATTATGCTGTGTTCTACCATTGCACTGCTTAAAAACTCACTGAAAGACCTGAGAAAGCCTAAGCATGGTTTTAAAATAGACATTCCTTTTAAAAGTTAGTTTGGTCTAGTTCAGCAGAGTAGGAGGTGAAATTTGCTATATTCTTTTAGGAGTATAGCTTCTTTTCATCTATACATAAATTTTGAAACAACAAAGAATTACGTAATATCCACAGCATGGAGGCTGTGATAGACTTTAATTAATTCCTAGGTGGAATTAGTATACATTACAGTTTAGAGAAACAAAATACACCAACCCGCTAATCAAAGTGTTCAGCTAGCAAAACTGAAGCTTTTTCATTGGTGATATTGTCTTGAATTTCATCATATACCAGCTGGCTTCTTGCCAATTTATAGTTTGGAACTTTACATCAAACAGAAAAAAAAAATTAATTGCAGGAAAAGGAATTCCAGAAGGTACTTTGTGCTTAGAAGTTTTTCACAGTTAACCGATATGAATGGAAGTATGTACAGAAGAAACAGAGGGAGAGAAGAAACTTAGTGTAAGATTTTCTACAATCATTAATTGACTATAGCAAGGTTCATCACAGCTGCTTCCATGATTTTGTTTTAAAGCTATTTAGCCAAAGCCTTGAGCTTTCTCATTTCTGGAAGCACTCAGATCTGCTACTGTATTAAATGCAGTGAAACGTAGCATGTACTGTGAGTTTTCTTACAAAATGTCCCAAGTGACAGTTTAAAAATTGCTATCTTCCCTTCATTTTCAATCAAGTAACATTTGATGTATTACATTACTGATCACAGTTATAATTTAATGAGAAGAAAGATCACGCTTTAATGGTGAGTGACTGGTTACTTGTAATGCATGTTTTGGGCTCAGAAGTATTGTTCTCAAGTGTCACAGTCCTTGCTTCTGTGTGCTACAGTTGTTCAAATATGACTTTTCTAAGCCTCTTACTTGTTGAATAAACCCACCAAAGGTTTTTAAAACACTTCTTTCAAAATTCCTTTGTATTTTTTATATTGCTTTAAAGTTCGTATTTGTGATCTATTCTTCTAGTTCCAAATATTCTAATACAATAAATGGTTCTTTCACAAATATGTTTAGATTTAGATGCCTAGAGAATCTGACAAAAACATTTCTGCCTTAGAAAAGTGCACATATAAATATGCATATATGGCATTTTCCATAAGATACCAGACAGCCGCTAGGAATGCATTAATGCTAGGTTATGTTTCATTTACTGAGGAACATATACGTATATATATGTATAAATGTGTATATGACAAATTCATATATAATGTAGAAATAGAGTTTGAATTTTGTTCAGTTCAAATGTTGATTCAGATCATGTTGCTTCCAGTCCATCACGTTATCTATACTAAAACCAACCCGTTCCCTTCTTGGCCATCACCTGAATAAATTTAGATTTGTGATCCATTTTTATATACAGCAGCCCTTAGTTATAAGCTCATTTGGGTGGTCATATTTCACTGTACTGTCTCAAGTGCTGCCACATTTTCTAAGTAATTTGTGGACCATAGCTGAGAAGAACATTTTTAACTTTTTTTAATGACAGTATTTTTCTTCGTTAGGTCTGTGAGCTGTGAGCTAGTGTAAGATACTAACAGGCATTTTGCAGTTTTCTCTGTTCAGCCTGAGAATGGTTCACTATTATCCCAAGGTCACTTTGAAAGTCCTCCTGTGATTTGCTTGCATTTATTTTATGCTCGTGTTTATAGTTTTGAACCAAAAATGAAGTTTAATGTTGTTTGTCTGCATTAAACTTAATTTGCCCCTTGTCAGCTAATTTACAACAGAGATAACATTCAAAAGCCACCCTATAGAATGTTTTATCTACAATCGCTGATATAATTTTCTATCTTTTTGCTGTTGAGTTGTATGCAACTTTCTGTATCTTTCAGTGTTCTTCTCCAGGGAAAGATTTTTTTAAAAAATCTAAATGAACCTAATAGAAATTAATAAATGATTCTCTAATAAAACGTGAAATTGAAAGAACTGTTTTCTAACTTACAAATTTAATTTCTCTTGACATATTATGTAAGTATACTTATTCGGATGTTCTTAGAACTAAACTTATATTTTAAAAAGATAAATGAAGTAAAAGTTAAAACACATTCAAAATCCTAAATTGGCTCATGACAAAATATTTTGCCTGCTTTTAACTTTTTCATATTTTGTTCTGAGTACTTCATTTCACCTCACAAAATGACTTTTCTTGTTAATAATTATTTTGATGTAATGTTAAAAAGTTAAGTGGGTATTTAAATTTTATGTATCTTAGAAGGACTAAAAGAAAGTCATAAATCTAAATAATGCATGATACTTTTAAACTAAAATTCAAAACATATACATTAAGGAATATAATGTGTGTTTTTCAACAATATTTCCAAAACCAATTTGCTAATTTGTGCCTGTATATTCAAATAATTAGAAGTGTTCAAAACTTGGGAACTTTTAGAGCCTTATGTGCTGTTTACCTTTTAAATGAGTATTATAATTTTTCAATGTATGTTGGAGAAATAAGAGATACATGAGCACATATGTAAAACTATAACACAAATTAATTTTTAAACACTATTGGAGTATAAGAAAAGCCAAATGTCTAACTTGAGGTGATTTATTGAATAAAATTTTATTACAGGCGCTTGGTAAACACTGCCATATAAATAAATACTTTTTGACATAGAAAATTGTGACATTATAATTCAAGATTAGTTTATGAGTCTATGTTCAGAAACAAGTTGTATGTAGGTAGATACTAATTAGACAAATGGAATGGCTATAAATACAAACATGAAGGATATGTATGTGTGCATATAGATATGGATGTGAATGAAAATAAACATTTACCAAAAAGGAAAATCTTATTTTGTAAGACTTCAGATTGTAGTTTGAGTATATAATTGTGGTTTTAAAAATAATTATCTGTGAGTATACTTATTAAATAAGATATATATTTATAATAGTAGTCATCATTTATTACTTAGATACTATATATCTTTTCCTCTTCTAAAAGATTGTGTTTTACTTCATTTAGTTGTAATCATGCTTCTCTCCAACCTTTATATTTTTAGTTTATTCAGGCTGCACTAACAAACAACTGTAGACTGAGTGGCTTAAGCCACAGTTGTTTTTCATAATCTGGAGCCTGGAAAGTCCAATGCTGAGATTCACCTGTGAGAACTCACTTCCTGGTTCATAAATGGCTCTTGTTGCTGGAAACAGCAACATGGCAGCAGAAACGAGAGAGAGCCATGTCTCTCTGATGGGAGCTCTGGTCCTTGTCAGGAAGGCCCTACCCTCATCCTCTCATCACCTCCCAAAGCTCCCACCAACTAGTGCCGTCACATCAGGATTTAGGATTTCAACAGAGGAATTTGAGGATAACACAGACTTAAATCCATCAAATTTATTTATGCAGTACATTATAAAACTCTAAGTCTCCATGCTGGAATGTTAGAAGTAAGTGATAATGTAATTTCACATTGGATTTTTTTCCTTAATGGAGTCCATGAACCATCTGAGTTTAAATCGTGTGTGTGAGAGAGAGAGAGTGTGTGTGTGTGTGTGTGTGTGTGTGTGTGTGTGTTTCTGGAGGCAAGGTACTTAGCTTTAAATCAGATTACAGGATAGTTTAATAACATCCTCTAATAGTTTGGGTCAAACTGACCATTCATTTCTATTCTAATGAAAACTATACTGTCAAGGCAAGATACTAAGAGCAATCTAAACTATCTAGGGAAGAATCGTTTGTTGTTTTCACCTCATTAATCCACTTGAGGCAGTTGGAAAGGATGGCAAACAACAGGGGCTGTGACCTGCATTCATATTTTCAAGAAGGCTGGGAAGCAGTACTAGGAAATGGGAAGGTCATCAGGTGCCAGGAGTATTCTAGCCTGAGCAAAATTCTGCTTTTAGAAGATCCCAATAATGCTACTTTCAAATGAAATGTAAACATCTGTGGGTTATAATTTGAATATCTCTGGAGAGCTTGTGGAAAAGGCTTGGAAGGGCAAACATGTGAGAATAATGAAGGTTCCAAGAAGGTGGAGGAGAGATACCTGACTGAGTAACCTGGTTCATCTATCAATGTGGATCTTATTTAAAAAAAATTGTTTTCATCATCAATTCTGTCATCTAAATTCTAAAATAGTAAATAATGCAAAGTGTATTAATACATAGCTTTCAGATATGGGATTATATTATTAAAAATATGAATGAATTCCCCACCGTAGAATTACAGCTTTTTAAATAAAGCAGTAAGTGAAGAAGAGGCAAATAACTGTCATTTTAATTCATCCTGGTGACTTGTATGTCTGCTGGAGTTAAGGGATGGCCAGATTTCAGCTCAGAATGATGCAAGCCAAAAATTTTAATTATGTTAACATCTCCTGCCTTCTAGATCCTTCTTGCATGTCAGTGCTGATTAAAGGTGTATAACAGAGGAGCCGCCATATATTGAAAACAGCTGCCAGATCCTGTGTTAAGCATCTCACTTAAATCACCTCATGGAATCTTAAAAGAGCTTTATGAAACCTACAGTCCTATTCTGTAGATGAGGAAACTGAACACTGGAGGTTTTAAATTGCCGAAAGTTATGTTACTCTTAAGTGGCCTCCCTGTAATTTAAACCTGGATCTGGATGATTTGGAAATGTATATTCATGAGAATCACACTGTGTAACTGTCCTTACTTAGACATAGAGACCTTTTAAATCTCTACATTTTTATTTTTTCGGGTGAGGTCTTTAGCCCACCTACCTTTAGAATTACAGGAAGGTTCATAAAATTATAGATTCTGGCCCCAAATTCTCTGTGTTACTGGGGCTAAACATTTTAACAGGCCTCCTTAGTGATTCTGAATATACTATTACAGATTGAGAATTACAGTTCTATCCCATCTTTTTCTATACCAAAGAGACGTTAATACAGCTATTTCTTATTTTTATTTATGGTGTTTGGGGTTTTGTTTCATTTTGCTTTTACGTAGCATTTGTCACCATCTCTGATGTCTCGCTTACTGTGCTGTGCTCCTCAGTCTCCCCTCACAGCCTTCTTTCTGCCTGAAGTTGCTTGGGATGCTGCTTGTGGCCCGTTTCTTCTGGTGGCTGTAATTATCTTCACTTATCTTGGTTTTACAAATTATTCTTGCTCCCACCTGCAATTCTCTCATGAATTTCAGTACCTTATTTTTATCACTCCTACTCTAAATCCATGAATCCTTGTAAATCCTCCAGGTCTTAAATTTAGCATTCCTAAAATTGAATTCATTTTCTTCTCACCCCAACTTTCTCTGTCACCATTTTCCCCTGGTGCAGTTAATGTTGTCATTATTCAGTCTCCTACACTTGAAACTTCAAAATTGCATTCAGACATTCTTTCCTCTCTCCCTCCAGTCAATCAGTCATCAAATCTTGTTATGTACATCTCAGAAATACTGTTTGAATCTATATTTTTCCTCATTCCCACTGAATCTCACCAGCTCTTATACTTTAAATTCTATATGAATTTTTCTGCCATTTAACTTTCCCTAATATCCAGTCCCTTTTCTACATTGTGCCAGATATTTTAATAATAATCACATTTGATTTTTTTTGTCCCTTACTGCCTACCTCATCATGTCTAAAGTTAATAAGGCTCATTTTAATCTCCTCTTGTTTGCTTTGTCTTCTTTTCACCACCATCCTATTTTGTGGTCAAGCCAAGCTCCTCTGTGACCTTTCCGTGTCTCAGAAGAGGACAGTGATAATAGCTACCTCATAAAATTGTTGAAGATAGAAAAAAGTTAATTCCTGTGCAGTGCTTACGGTGATGCCTAGTAGGTAATAACACACATTAAACATGTGTTGCTCTCTCTTCTGTGATTTAACCCTCTCTCCTAGAAGAAGGCTAAACTAGTTGTTCATTAATACTGGATTTATCCCAGAAAAACTAAAAATTTTTGCCTGTAGAAGGCCTGAATCTACCTGTAGGTTAATACAATTTAGCTATCTAATCAAATTTCTAAACTCTTCTAAGTTATCCACTACTTGACATCTCACTAGTATTCAGATTGATAGTTCGACATATACTTGTCCTTTACTGATCCGTAAAGCATGCACTGGCTGTGGTTCTGGAGGTGCATCATTGTGCCAGTTGAATGACTGAAGGAACAAGAAATATCGTGAGTACCGTAGGCTTATGTATCAGGCTGTGGACCGAGGTAGGACTCTTAAGTGTAGCGGAGAGGTGTGCCTGCTGTCAATTTAAAGCATCCAAAAATAAACACAGGCTCACAGAGTCAGAACTCTGAGTCTCTTGTTATACCATGCACAATGTCATAAAAAAATTGTCATTTAGACTGAAATATTAAGATTTAGAAAAAATTTGCAGGTATATTAATTCTATGAAATTTCTACACAACTGTTTATCAGGATGTTATTTTCTAATTTGATGACTATGGCCCAGAAAAGTTAAATGTAAATTTCAGGGTTTCTTAGCAGAGTTCACTATTTAAGGCAACTGTATAGTAAATACTTTTGAATTATTCCAGCTTGTTAGTGTTTATGTATTAGACTATTAATATACTAGTTTTTTAAAGTAGGATACACTCTTTGGTAATTTTCCACTCATCAGAGAGATGTGTGGACTTGAAAATTGCAGCATTTAAGTGATACATGAAAGTAAATTTGAAAATTTTAAATTTTAGAGGAAAAAAACTTTAAAGTAGAAATCCAAGTTAGGATAGCAGTAAAAGCCAATAAAATTTTGATTATTAGAATGAAGACTGTATTTGCTGTTTTATTTTTAAAGTTTACTGTGTTTCTAAATTTCATTATTAACTACAGGAAATAATATTTAAATGAACTCCTAACAAGATGTCCCAGCTGTACACTGAGGTGCAAAACACACACACACACACACACACAGAGGCATACTTGAAATTAAAGATACACATCTAATGGTCACAAGTACATCTGAGAGAGAAATAGGAAAATTCATCCTAATAAATTATGGCTAGGATTTCTATGACACCTGAAATTGATAATATGTTTGCCTAATATAATGTGGTAGAAAAAACTTCAGATTTTAATCAGAAGTAAATTTTAATGGTTGCTTCTCCACTTAGTATTATCTTTGAGAAGTTGGACAAATCCTTTAGCTGCCCAGAGCTGTGGATTTCTCATCTGTGAAAGGGATATAATAGAGATTTCCTCTGAGGATCAAGAAATTACATACAAAGCCCTTAGAAATTGTAAAGCATTGTACAGATTTCAGAGATTACAGAGGTAGAGATTTCAAAAATTCTTCAGATATCTCCTAGGTTATTTCAGAGATGAGATAATTGTGGCAGATCTAATCGCCCTTCAGCTTGTGCATGAGGAACCTGAGACACGTGCAGCAAGAAACGAGTAGCCAAGCCAAAGTTGGATCCGTGGCTCTGTTGTCCGATTCCCATTGTTGGTACTTCCTGCACTGGACTGTGCTCTTTGAACCAGGCCTATACATCATCGGGGGTTAACGCCATAGCAAATTTTAGTAAAAACTGACTTAAGAAATGTAAAAAGACATATAATTATTTAGCTATCTTAATTAGCAATGATAACATTACCAGGTAATATTTACCCTTTTTTCAATGCAGGTAATGAATTTGGGCATCCCGAATGGTTAGACTTCCCAAGAAAAGGCAACAATGAGAGTTACCACTATGCCAGAAGGCAGTTTCATTTAACCGATGATGACCTTCTTCGCTATAAACTCCTGAATAACTTTGACAGGGACATGAATAGACTGGAAGAAAGATACGGTTGGCTGTCAGCTCCACAGGTAAGCTCTGTACTCTAAGTGTGATGTTTTGGTCACCGGTGCTGTGCATGCTTGGAATGGCGATCAATTTGAATCCATATGCAGCTCTTCTAAACAGCACTTTATTATTCAGTGTGTAGCGCCCTGTAACATACTTCAGGTTGTCAAAACATGCCACCGGAGTCTCTCCAGTACATAATGAAACTCTCCGACATAGTGCCCCGCTTACTTGTCTGGTTAGTTTGTTGTTGTTTAAATTTAGTAATTTTCATTTCATTTGGTTAAAATAAATGGGAAAAGCACTGCATGGAACCCATTTTGGAAATTGCTGTGGAAACATCTTAATTGTTTTGACTGCTTTTGCTTATATAAATAATTATGCTGTCATAAAGAAACTACTTTGACAGCATGTAGATTTCTTTGTTTTTTCCTCCTTCTTTACTGGTCTCTAACTTGTCATTTCAATGGATGTCATTATACTTGTGTGCTGTTTTGTATTTTTCATGAGCCTGACTCTCCTCTGGAATTAAAGTCTCAGTTTTCAATAAATTTTAGAAAATGTAATTAACAGGTACAAAATTCATTTTTTTCCCTTGCACAAATTAGCATATAGTATATGTTAGTTATAATCCATTTACTTTATATTGGTGCTGTTTGAAATTGCTGTTGATGTGTTTTTACTTTGGTGTCCATGATTCTTTTTTTTAATGGCTGAACAAAGTACTTATATATTCAGTAAGATTGGCTGCGTGACACAAATGCCCTAATCACGTTTATTAGTAATGCCATTTCTGGAAGACAGAGCAAAACGATGCTCCTTTGCAGTAGGGACAATGTTGAATACAAAAAGGCACACTATTTACTCTGAGCCTCATCTCACATTTCTGATTTGCCGAGTGTGGTGCTGCTGATGCGTGTGAGGCTGTCTCTCGAAGCTGAGGGGGAGTTAGGATGGTGCTGGAGGCAGAAGCTTCTCGTGACCAACTGTGAAGACATGATGTAGAAAATATGGGTGTTCACAGGTGTTACTTCTTTCCCGACCTTTTCCTTTTATTGAAGGGGGAAAATTTAGTATATTGTAGTAGAGTGGCCATTGTCTTGTCAGGGTTGAGTAAAAATGGTAAAATGTGTAGGATAACTGTAACTTCAGGAACTAGATATAATATTAAATTTTGGGAAGAAATTTTATGAACCACATTAGTCTGAGGACCAAAACAAAAGTCTTAAAGAAAATTTTCTTCTAAGGAGATCCGATATATACAGACAAATGCTTTATATGTAGTTCAGATACCAAGTTTTCACTCCACACTTGAACTATGACATTAATCCCATATTTGTGCTTTGAGTTTGGCAAGTGGCTAGTGAGATTTTTATATGCATTAAATACATTTTCACCCACTTGTTGATTTAGAATTTGATATGATGATAATGTTTAAAAAACATAAAGTTGTGGATTTTCATGTTTGGATTAGTAACTAATAAGACTGTTAAGAAAGATACCATGGCATTTTTGTAAAGAATTTAGTTGTGGTGGCGTGTAGAGTTTATTTAAAAGTAACATATGAGTTACTTCTTACAGGCTTATGTGAGTGAAAAACATGAAGACAATAAGATCATCGCTTTTGAGAGAGCAAATCTTCTTTTTATTTTCAATTTCCATCCAAGCAAGAGCTTCACTGATTACCGAGTTGGAACAGCATTGCCAGGAAAATATCCTTTTCATTGCCAATGAATGTGTCTGTCAGAAATCAACTTTTTATTATATTAGAGTATAAAACTAACACTGATCTTGTGACAGTAGATTTTAGTTTTTCCTCATCTGAAAAGTGAAGCACTTGAGACAATTAGTTGATCAATCTTTGCTTAACTCAGCTATACCAAATTATTCCTGAGCTTTGTTCTGGTTCTAAAAAACTATAATTCTAAATATTTTAAAATAATTTTAATTCTAATAAGAAATGCAAGAGACAATTGTAGTGTTTTTATGAAAATATTTTCTTAGTTGCCTCTGAGGGTTGTTTCTTTTCCACTTCTCCACTGGGGGAAAGAGGAGACGGTAGCTCTAAGTTTAGCTTCCTTCCCTCCCTTTTCTCTGTCCTTTCTTCTCAAGTGCTAGATATCGTAAAACCAGGGATTTTCATGGCAGATACACTATACACATTTAAAATGACAGAAGAAGTGAAGAAGACACATATCAGCAGTGTGCAGTTTGGGAATTGTTACAAGCAACAAGTACAACCTACTTTAAAGGCATCGTGACTGTTACTTGGTTCCATATTAAAAAAAAAAAAACACAGAAACAAAAAAAAACTGACAGATTCAGAACCTAGCAACAAATCAACAGAGAATTTCTTCTCCTCTAATGCTTTGATAATGGTTAATATTTGCCAAAAATGCCTGGCACCAACATGAAGTCCTATGTGGTGCTGTCACCTATAGTAAGAGAAACCTCCTGTTCAACTGGTTGAATGAAAAAGGAAAATGTCTTTCTTACATAATAATATTTCTAAGTCAGAGTGACAGTAGTAATGTGACAGTATCAACTTTACTGCTTCAATCTTTCTGCCTTTTAACTCTCAGGTTGTCAGGAGTATCCAAATAGTGCCCCTGTCACAGTTGTAACTCAAAAACCATGGTTTTAAATATTACCACCTTCAGACCCAACAGAACACAGTTTATTTTTTCTGTCTCTTTTCAACAATGAAGTCACGTCTTTCACAAATTCCCCTTCATATTTCATTGACCAAGCTTGGGTCTCTTATTGCTCCAAGATATCCAGGAATGAGAATGGTATCCCCATGACTGACTTAAGAATTCTCTCTGGACTCCTTGGGAGATCCCGGACATGATATGTTCATAACAAGCAGAAGAAGAGTGTTGACCAGTAAGTTGCTGCATCACTTGCTGTCACCTGTGCCACCAGGAGACAGTATGGTGGTGAGAGATGGTTCCCTACTTTCTTCCTACATGAGAATGTTTTGGAGCAGATGCTGTAATTGTGACAGATGCCCAGGCAACTCTATGTTGCCTTTCTCTTGTTACCTTCTTATGTGTGTACAAAGAAATCAGTGTAATGTGGTTACCTGCACTCAAAGAAAGGCAAATACTGGATATACAGCAACTCATACATGGCCCTTCTTGTCTTAATACTGATGGAGTGCTGCTAGACCAGATCCTCTATACCCAATGATGTAATACAAACAAAATGGAATATGTGTCAGATTATTTGGTATTTTTATTGCAGTCTTTGTTGGCATCTTTGCCACACTGTCCTTGATTGTAAGTGGGGGAGAAGATAGGTATAAAACCAAATAATGATGTAATGCACGGTGCAATAAATAGGGAGGGGAGAAAATATGAGTACAGAGAACCAGGAAAAGAAAAAAGTAGAATAACATATTAAGGAAATGATCTTTAAATCTAAACCTTGGGAAATGGGTAAGATTATAGTAGAAAAAAATAGAGGAAGGTCATTCCAGTGATTGGAAAGCATGGAGTGTCCTTAGATAATGGGCAGTATAATGGATTAATTAAAGAATGATGACCATAAAAAGAAGTACTAAAAGATAAAGCTAATAGATTGAGATCAAATAATAGAAGATTTTCATGCTATATTAATTAGCTTAAGCTTTTTATGGCTTTATAGTGAGTTGCTGAATCTTTTTGAACTAGGGAGCTAGTTCATAAGAACGTGTACATTAGAAAAATTTCTCATGTATCTGAGTGTAAGAGAGCTGTCATGAAAAGAGAGATCGAAAGTACAGATACTAATTATGAGAAATTGAAGTGCACCTGAAAGATAATTAGGGCATGAACTGAAGTAATGGCTTTGGGATAGAAAAAGGTATATGGGGCACTTGCCTGTAGTGTAAGAATTCATCAACATTTGGGACGTGGAGGGTAGAAGAGGAAATGTAAGGTTTCACTGTGAGCAATGAGGATGATAGTGGGATTGTTCCTGAGGATAGTAAAACAGGAGGTAAGCAGTTGGAGGAACAGACGATATAAGCTTAATTTAAGATTATCTAGAAGTAGAATTACTTGGAATTTTTTTTAAATTTTATTTTAATGGCACATTTTAGATGTATATAGTGATAATATTCATCATAGGGGATTTGTACCTGTACATGACATATCTGGTTGCTTCTTTTTTCCCATTCCCCTCCCCTCCCCCTCCCTATCTACAAAAGCTTTGTTTCCATTTTTTCCTTCCATTTCTTATTTCTCTTGTCCTTTGTTCCGTTCCCCCTCCCTTGTTCCCTTTCCCATTTGGACTTGGAATTTTTAATGATGATATTCAGAATAAAAGTCATGTCTCAAATACTAGTGATCTATCTAAAATCTATGAACTTCGATTAAAAAATATTATTAAATGAAAACTTAATGAAATACTATATTTACTGAGTAGAATGCACCCAAAACTTCATTTGTGTTTACTGATATAGACTTATACTCTTTTTGAACACCTGGTTTGATTTTGGTAAATCTGTACATTGAGTTTTCTGAAATTTGATGATCTTGTTCAATATATGGAAGCTACACAGAATTTCCATATTTTAATAAATATTAAGCTGGGTGTGGTGGCACACATATAATTCCAGTACTCTGGGAAGCTGAAGCAGGAGAATCACAAATTCAAGCCTGCCCCAGGCCACTCAGCAAGACCTTATCTCAAAAAATAAAAAAAAAGGCCGGGGATGTAGCTCAGTGCAAAGGCCCTGAGTTCATTCCCTAGTACTGTCAATAAATATGTACATACATACATACTGAATATGTTAGTGACCTTTTTCAAAGTTTTAATCACATAAGTTGTAATGTCTGTAAGTTTTACTAACACAGACACCTTGGAAAATGGTGCTGTCCCTTTACAGAAGTGGTAATTAAAGTCTCATTTATTTACTGAATCTCCAAGACAGTAGTGGAGAAATATCATTGGCACATTTCACGTATTTTGTCTACTCTAAATTATGCCCAGTTGCACCTTATTTATTTCTACTACCTATCTCATGCATATCTTTCCGTCAGTAAACAATAATTCACTACGTTACTGCCTTATCTAAAGACGTTTATATTTCAAGTCTCTTTGAATGCATAAAAAGTATTTCAAGACTGATCTAGATATCTAATTGGAAATTTTTATTACAATAAGGATTTGAGGGGGGTAGTAGGGAGGGAGGCGAGCATTTCCAACATAGCTTACAACATACTTTTCACTTAGTCACATAGCTTACAACATACTTTTCACTTATGTTAGTAAAGTAGGGCTTCCCTGATTCCAAGATTTAAATAAAACCTTCTGGATTTTGAAAGTCTGCTGTTCTGCCTTTACAGTTCAGTTCATGAGTTCCATCTAGATAGTTCTTCACAGATAAATAGGTAAATGTTATTGGAATATTTTCCAGTCCTATGAATCTCACTGTATAACAAGATACACAGTAAAGTTTTTTTTTTGTTTGTTTGTTTGTTTGTTTTTTATGTTAGTTCTGTGCACTGGGGCCAACGCCTGCTCTACAAACCAGATATTGCAGTCAGAAAAGGCATCGAACATGCCCTTGGCAGTACCACCTCTCCATAGTTGTCTCACTTCCACACCAGACACCTCTAGTTTTTAAAATAGTTTCTCGTGATGTTTTCCATAGTTCACATCACTATATCTCGTTTATTCAAACACAGCTAAAATTGCTCCCGTTCCTCCTCTGTTGCGCCTCCAGAACCAAGAGCACAACAGTCCAGACATGGTCTGACAAGTGTGACGAAGAATGCCACATTATCTTCCTTTATCTTGATCTTACTGTCTTGTTAATAGAGTTAAACTAGCTTAACCAGTAGCCCTCATATTTTCTGCTCACATTGTATCTGCGTTCAAAGTCCTTGAATTTTTCTTTATGTATCCTGGTATGTCTTATCACCCTTATTATTTATTGTCAGTAATTTTAAATTAAAATTTCAAATTTAGCCTTGAACCTGAAGAAATACAATTAGTAGTAACGTTTTCCTTATAACCTGTTCATAAAGAAGATAAAAATATTAAAAGTACAAACAGTTCTGTTTCTCATCTGTTGAGATTGTACTGTCTTCTGTAAACACCAGATAGACCTCTTCTTCGCTTTTGTTGTTCCGAGCTTAATCTTGAGTTATCGTTTAAGTATCATCCTTAACACTTTACAAGTTACTTCTTTCTGGCCTTTTATCTTGTTTACATTATTCTTTTATTTTTAAACTACATTTTGGATTAGCTTTATAAATTGTTTTCAGATACAGACAGTTTAAAAAATAGGGTACTAATGCTGTATTTTTTTAACTATAATGAAGCGTTCCATGCTGTCGGTATGAACAAATAAATTGAATACAGATTTTCACTGTGAAGAATCCATAGTGAAAAAAATTGGATGTATTCACCAAGTAAAGAAATTCATCAAATTTTTAATTCCCTGGAAAGCAGGATTTGGTGCCAGAACAAATTCAAAGTTTCTAGAGAAATCACGTGAACAACTTCTGTTGCTGTGAAATAGAAACTGGCCCTGGGGAACATTTTTGAATTCCTGAGCAGATCCTTGTTTTGAACCTGTATGTCAACTTTCATTCATTTCTGTGGAGAATAGATGGTGGCTGTCTTCTCATGAAACTGTTGTAAAGAGAACCATGTTGGAGGTAATGCCCAGCAAGGTAGAAGAAACACTTTAAAGATGCTTTTCACTATCTCTTCAAAATAAGATGATACATTTGGAAAACTGAGAGGCAAGTCTGACTTGCATCAGTAAAATTTTGAACATAGTTATCATACTGAGTGCTACAGGAAACAGTATTGTTTCTGTAAAAGAATCTTTAGCTTCGTCCTGGGAGAATAACAAAACAGAACAAAGCACAAAACCCTTTTGCCTATATGCTGTCTCAGATTTATCTTTTTAGCTGCCAATCTTCAGTGTGATAATCATCAGTGCTCTTTAATATAGTAGATAACAATGTGGGTAATGTTCAGGTGCAACCTAAATGTACTTGGTAATCAGACAGGTTTCATATTTCATGCTTAGGAATGTAGAATACATTTTCCTGATGTGTTATATTTGCTTATGATTTCACTTTGTTTAGTTGCAAAGGAAGAAACATAATGCCCTTTATATTATCGGAATCATTATTGTATTTCTGTACTTACAGTTCTTCACCTAGAACATTGTTAAATCAGGACCGAATTAAAATGAAAGCCACTAAACCCCTGAGGAAAAACTGCTCTTTCTAATCCATTTTGAATAATAAAAATGGCGATGCCACATTTTAGGTGATGTGAGAGAGAATGTGGGCCTTATGGCACCTCTTCTGAGGGCCTTCAGTTTGCTGACCATTTTTATTAAGTGCCAGTATTTCATTTAATATTCCTGGCCACACTATGAGGGAAGTTCCCTTGCCTCATGTAACAGACCGAAGAGGGAGGCCTGTGTATAACTGAGTATTTCCCGCCAAGAAAAAGCTCATGAAGCTCAAGCAATCTAATTACCAAGTGCATGTTCTTTCTGTTACATTGTGGTGCATTGTTCTGTCTGTTCGTGGGCATGTGCATGTGGTTGGGTGTGGTAGCAACGGTGATATCACTGATAATAAATTATTTCTATGACGTTCAAAATGATTTTGACACCATTCTCAGAAAATAGGTAGTGTTAGAAATTTGTACACAAATTAATGACACAGATAAGTTTCCCCCTTGTCATCTAAACTCTTAGTAACCCTTCCTCACCCTGCACAAGTTTGTTCCCAGGAAATCTTCCTTGTGATCTCTGTTACCATCTTCCACAAAGAAAGAAAAAAAAATTTAAACCAAGACATGAATACTTAGTTCAATTATTATTATATTTCTATATTCTAGAGTAGAATATAAATGGGCTATGATCCTATGTTCAAAGTTAAATTCTAATGCAGCACATCACCTAAAATGTAATGTTCAGTGTAAAGTCAAAATGTCACAGCTTATTTGTAAGGTTGTGTGACTTGGTGTATATACATGAATATCATTCCGAGAGCATAAATAACAGAAAAATCCTGTGTTTCAAAGTAATTTTTCAGCATACTGTTGGAGTGGGGGTGGACATAATTGTGCAATAATAGCCCCCTTTCTAAATGGTATTTCAAATTCTTACAGTACTGAGATGCTAAGAGGAATGATCACAAATGTGGCTGGTGAAGAATACGTGATCCAGGCCAAAAATATTTAAAGCTAAGGGAACAGATGAGTAAATAGTTGGATTTAATCCCTTATCTTGGAAATATTTTCATTAAATTGGTGCAAGATGTGCTTTTTAAAATGTAAATTCAGACTCTGACATTTGCAACCTGTATACAGAGTTTCTAATGAGCAAATAAAGTCACTTGGATGATTCACTGGGGTGCGATTGCTGACGGTCGCTGTGTGTTACGTGGTGCAGAAAAGCCTTTGAAGTGTGAATCTATAACTCTGTGTTAGAATCTGTACTTTTTGCAACAAATAAAAACAAGGAATTTAATTTATGATTAGTTAAATCCACATTCTGTCAAGATTACATAATACATGTAGAGATTAATTTCTGGACTAAAGAAATAGAGTACAATTCACTTTCTTGTTTTTCCAGGTAATAGATGTTTTCCTTAAAAACAAACAGATTGAAGGCTTTTTATGAAAGATCTACACCATGACTTTGAACAATTACAAGCATTTTTCTTTTTCTTAAGCGTGCGTGTGTGTGCCTTTATGTGTAATTTAGTAATCATTATATGAGCAGGGACAAATAATCCTATTAACAATTTTTAATTTAATACAGATCCTTTTGTTGCTATACATCAGAATGGAAATACATATTTTTTTTTTTTTGCCTAGGTTAGCCTGTTTTGGTTTCAAGGTACGAAAACAATTTTAAACATTACACAGGGGTCCTTGAGATTATTTTTCATTGTTCAATGCATTCTAACACTATGATTTAACACTAATGATGGACAAATTCCCCTCCCCTCCTCCAGTAGTAAAAAGGCTATGATTTATCTTCATTTTTCTATCCAGAATTTGAAATGAATCACAAAGTAAAAAAAAAAATTTACATGATTAAAATATTGTAAGTACTTTAACACTTTTAGATTACCTTAATATGTATTCATAAGCATATAGGCAATAATGAATAATAAGCAAGCCCTTACTGTGAGCTAATAGTTTTAGTTTCAAGTTTTTTTCTTTTTCCCTTTCTTTCCTTTTTCTTTTTTGAGGGGGAAGTGGGGAGTTTGCTTTGTGTTGAATAGCCAGCAGAGTGCTGTGAAATACTCATATACAATTCTTTCCCTTTTTGGTTCATAGCCCAGTTGTGTGTTGGTCTCCTGGCTATCAAACCAAAATTTAGAAATTGATCTCATAATACCTTAGTAAAGACTTACTTCTCCCATTTCTTGTTCCCCTGAAAGAAAAAGAAATTAGAACTATTACTATAGTCTTTAAAAATAGTGTACACTTACCTAGTACTAATGGAGGCAAAATGTTTTTGACCAGGGTGATCATTGTGACAAGATAGATAGTAACACTGAGCATTTTACCCGCATACCAGCAATTATATCTTACACATAATACATTAACTACTTGCCACCTAAAGCTAAATTTTTAATAGGCAGATGCATACGTGGATAAGGAATTGATGGACTGATGGATGGATGGAATGGATAAATGGAGGGCATAACTACTTGATGGAGAAAGAACCTCTGAATTTGTTTAAAATTAAGTAATTAAGGGCTGGATTATTGTTAGTGGTAGAGCACTTGCCTAGCATGTGCAAAGCCTTAGTTAGGTCCCATTCCCAGCACTGCAAAATCAATCAATCAGTCAATCGATGATGAAAATTATTATAATGACTTACACCCTTCTGAATGCAGTCATTTAAGTAAGTGATAGAAAAGAAACATTGATCATTTTGTTAACATTATTAATAAAATGTACTATAATCTGGTAGAATTCCAAAGTAGGATCTGCTTTTAATTACAATACTTGGTGCACAAACTTTTGTAATAAGATCTACTATCTGTTACAACTTACATGTCCTGGCCTCTGCGAGCATTTTACCTCACTTAATCAATGCTTTCCTTTCCTTGGGTATGTTCATTACAAATACCAAAGAAGGCAATCTATAGTGAATGTGTTGGTGTGAAAGATATCACTTCTAACATTTCCTTTTAAAGTCGTCCTGTGTTTAATCTGTTCAAAATAGACAATTATTTTCTACTTTGAAAACTAAATTATGGCTATCACTTTGTACCTAAAGCTAATTTTTTTGTTGTTGTTTGTTTTGCTTTTTGAGACAGGGTCTCACTGTGTAGTCCAGGCTGGCCTAGAACTCACAGCAGTCCTCCTGCCTCAGCCTCCTGAGGGAGTGCTGGGAGTACAGGCATGCACCACCATTCCTGGCTAGTTTTTTGTTTTTGTTTTTGTTATGTTTTGTTTTTTAAATAGGGCCTTCTATATCTAAACAAAATTTTCAGAATGAGTGCTAACTCACCTTTTCTTTGTAGATCTCAATAAAAATAAGCTTTATTTTTTATTAATGGGTATTTCTTGCCTCCCATTAAATCATTTATATTTAACTCTCCTTTATATGAGATAGTATTTGTATTTCAGACATTTTTGTTAAACTTTCTAATTTAGAATCCCACCAGACCAAACTAAGTGATCAGTATTTTATTTAGATGTAAAAATGGTAGCTGAGTATCCTAGAAAGATTCATAAAATTAAGACAGCAAATAATTAATTACTGGTTTACTGTAATTTTTAAAGGACTCTTAAGCACATTTGGATGCTCTCACCCCTCCAAACTTGGCCTTTGCCCTGTTCACCAAACAGTGTGCAATTTGTAATACTTAATGAGGTTAGAAAAGATGGGCAGTTTGGATTTTTGAAACCTTGAAGAACTGTAGTATGACCTAGTTCATCCCATTCAAATTGAACCCAGAGAGTGTTGCTTGGGAAACTGACTGTCCTGAGCATCGTTCTGGCAAGTGTCCATTCCAACCAGTAGATTCTGGTACTGAATAAATTTGACAAAATTTTTGTTTTTATATGTCCTATTATATCATTTTATAACAGGTAATGAAAAAATATGTGTTTTAGTCACCCTGTATTTAAATAATTGGACTAATAAGTGGTTAAGCAGAATTACTTGGGTTAGGAAATACATAAGCTTATTTTAAGAGATGGATTCAAAATTAGTATTAAAATTCACGTTTGCATAGCATTTTGCAGTATACAAATGCTCTCATTTACATCGGCCCGTCTGACCTTCACATCATCTCAGTGACGTTGGTCAGGCAAGTGTTCTTAATGTACATATGAAGATCAGAAAGCTTTAGTTTTCCCAAGCTCATATTCCATTAAGTGAATGAATGTAATTTAAATCTAGTTTTTCAAAAATTCAGTATAGTTTTACATTTGGGCACCAGGTAATTCATCTTTTTTCTTGCTCTGCAGAAATGCCATTAATGTTCATGAAACATATTTCTCTGATCGTAATTATAGTTTTATTTGTTTTCTCTACTACTGTTTGTGAACGTTAATGATGCCTCTGACTAAATGTTGCTTCTGTAGTGTTTTACTGTCCTTGTTTCTAACACTAAAAAGCACAGACCAATGTGAGTAGAGAACTTTTCCAGCTTTAGTGAAGCATAAATGATAAATGGAAAGTGTGTATATTTAAGATAGTCATTCAATGTTTGATGTATAACACTTTATGAAATAGTTACTATGATTAGGTTAATTAACATACTCACTTCAAATAGTTACCGTGTATGTATGTGTGTGTGTGGGGGGGGTGAGAATATTTAAGATCAACACCCTTAGTAAATTTCAAGTAGAAATTGTTATTAATAGTGGCTATACATTAGTTCTCCAGAACTTATTCATTTTATAACTGGAGTTTTATATATTTTGACCTGAAGCTCCCAATTTCCCCTGCCTCTCACTAAGCCCCAGCCTATGACAAGTGTTCTATATTTTGTTTTGATATATTTGACTTGTTTAGATTTGTCTACATAAATGGCATCAAACAGCATTTATCTTTCTTTGTCTGGTATATTTCATTTAATATCATATACCCTGGGCGTATACATGTTATTGCAAATATTTCCTTTGCCTTTAACATCAAAATCCATTACATACACACACACACACACACACACACACACACACACACACACACTGCATTTTTATCCATTCATCCATTTTTGGGTATTGAGATTGTTTCTTAGCTGTTGTAGATCATGCCACAGGAAACATAAGAGCCCAAATAGCTCTTCAAAATGTTGGTTCCATTTTCTTTAAATATATACCCAGAAGTGGATTGCTAGATCATATGGTAATTCTTTTTCTTTAATTTTTTAGGATATTCTGTGCTGTTTCCCATGTGAGCTGTACTAACTTGTACATCTTCTGCAATGCTTGCTCTCGGACTTTTTGGCAATAGACACCCTAATATGTATGAGGTGATGTCTCTTTGTGGTTTTCATTTGCATTTCCCTGATGAGTAATGATCTGAACACCTTTTCATACATCTGCTGGCCATTTATATGTAGTATTTAGCGGGGGTGGGGGAATCTCTGTTTAAAGTTTTTTGCCCTTTTTAAACCTGAGTTATTTGGTTTTTCTGCTACTTAGTTTTGTAAGTTTCCTATATATTTTGGGTGCTAGACATGTAGATCTTTAATCCATTTGGAGTTGACTTTTGTTACTAATATAAGGTAAGGGCTCCATTTCATTCTTTTGCAGTTGACTATCCAGTTTTCTGAACACTCTTTATTAAAGAGGCTGTGCTTTCCCCATCATGTGTTGTTTCTTGGTGTCTGTGTCAAAGTTGAATATACTTTGTGTGTATGGGTGTATTTCTGGGCTTCATAGTCTGTTCCATTGGCTTATATATTTTTATGACAGTGTCATACTGTTTTGATCACTGTAACTGTGATCACTTTACTTTGAAATAAGATAATGTGATGTTTCCAAGTTTTGTTCCTCTTTTCAAGATGGCTTGATTATTCCACTTCTTTTGTGTTTTTAATACATATTTTAGGATTTATTTTCTATTTCTGTGAAAAATGCCAGTGGAATATTGTTAGAGATTGTATTGAGTTTATAGAGTAATTTAGGAATATGGACATTTAATAATGTTAATTCTTCAATTCACAGGCAGGGGAATACATTTCTATTGTGTTTCTTCTATTTATTTCATCAATACTTTTATAATTTTCGGTGTACATACATCGTATCTGTATAGCTACCAGAATGATTTTGACATAATATGTTTGCTCTGTGCTGAGTAACCACCAAGCAAAACTGTATAGTTGATTCACAAAAGAAAATGGGAAAATAAAAGTTTTCCCTGAGAACATGAATAGGTTAGGATCCAACTCTTCCCCAGTTTTATTCAATACAGTGCTGTAAGCCATAGCAATTAGGCAAGTAAAAGAAATAAAAGATATCAAAATTGGAAAGGAAGAAGTAAAATCATCTGTATTTGGAAATGGTGTGATCTTGTACATAGAAGACAAGACATGAAAAACTCAGTTCACATTAATGTACATTCTTGATGTGCACTTTGAAAAAGAAATTAAGAAAATAATTACATTTACAGAAGCATCAGAAAAAATGAGTTAGTATAAGTTCATAGTATAAAGGACACAGTATAAAGGACAAAGAGGTATAATAGATATCATGTAAAGGAAAGGTAATATTCAAAAAGGAGGAGAACTAGAAAGGAAGGAGAGGAAAAAGAGGGAAGGGAAAAAGAAGAGAAAAATTGGGAAAAATGAAAAAAATGTAAAAAATCCTCCTGTAAATAGGGAAAGGTAGGGGTATGGAAGGGAGGGTTGGGGAAGAGGGGGGGACTAAGATATATCATCTACAGGTGCAAATTAAACATGATGAATGTAATCATTATGTATAAAATGTACCAATACATGTTCTTGGTAAAAAAAAATGAGTTATTTTAAATAAGTGAAATATTTGTGAACAAATATGCTCACTTTAAAATAGTGTAACTTTTTAAAGAAAAGAATGTCTACTCAAAAATGTTTACTCAAACCTAAATATATCTCCCCTTCAGGTACTGATTATAGGTGCCAAGATAGACACTTAGGATATTACAGTACATAAGATTTTTGAATTGAATTCCCTATAGAGCAGAGGAAATATACTTTATGAAGAGATGATAGATAATTCTCACCTATTCAGCTTGCTTGATAAACCATTGCTTATGTTCTTTCTTGAGTAGTAAAAGATGTGAAATACATGCTATCCACATATCACTGGTGTACATTTACAGAATAGAAGCCCTAATTAATTTTAGCTACCCACAGTAGATACATTCTTAGATAGATTAGGAATGTTTGATTTTATATATATATATATTTTTTCTTACCTTAATTATCTCAAATTTAGGAAATTTGTTGTTGTTTATGCTTTGTTTTGTTACTGTCTCAAATAGCTTACCTAAGAGATGTGTGTAGCATCCTTCTGGATTTGTATAAATCTCTCATGGCCGTCAAATTATCATCACTCTGAAATTTATTGATAACTGGATCATCTGAATAAGACTCATGTTTGGGAAGTATTTATGAAAATTGACTCATAAATGATTCTTTGTATAATTTGACTGAAAATATGCCAGAACTTTTGGCTCATTGGTATTATGAAAATCATTTTTGCTTGACTAACAGTAAAAACACATTAATTTCATTTTAAATGGCTTAAAGTGTTCACTTTGCAGAAGTAACTTGTCTTTATTCTTACTTTTTAAAATTACTTTTACTATTTCTGATTAGTAAGATGAAAATAGTTGTTGTAGAGATGATTATAAGCTATTGTATTATTTTAATCCTGGATATTTTGTTAGCCCTAAAATGTACATGTGCATGTATGTGTTCAGAGTTCTCTTACTTTTAAGTATTTACTTTGAATTTTTCACTGAGAATAATCAACCGATATAAGTATGGGCTGTGTGCCCAGAAATGCTAGGGGATCACTGAGGTGGCAGTGCATATGTGTGTGCACGCGCCAACACACAGAAACACTATATCTTGACTTCACAGTCGTCCGTGGCAAACAGCTCAGCCTCTGTTCATTCAGCTTTCTAAAACATTGTGTGAGGCTTGTGCCATGAGATTATATTTAGTCTTAAAAGTTCAACAAGAAAAATGAATGAACATTAACTATTTGTTATGTGTAATAGTAAAGTAAAAGGATATTTCTGTTTCCACAGCTAGAATAATCAGAAAAAAATCTTAACGTTTATACACTTTACATACAGTCTTTAAGTGGCAGATGGTAACTAGTAGAATGGTAGAAAATACTATACCTAACGGTGTATCCTGGCTCCACCAAATGATTAGAATGTGAGTTTGGCAATCCACTTTGATATTCTGTGCCTACGTTTAGTTATTTGTATAGAGAAAGACAGACAGTCAAGGTGATAATGAAAATCTTTGAATTTATGCTGTCTTTAATAAATTTGTAATCATTTATCTATGTCAAGAATTATAGAAAATGTCCATCTCCAAGGCTTATCCAACTCAGTTTTTAAATTGAGAATTAATTGCTTCAAACTGACATGCATTTGTTTAACTATTGTGAGTTTTCAAAAGAGGTTATCTTTCGTATTATAAATTGATCTAATTATAAAGGATTCAAGGCCTTTTAAAATGTCTTAAGTGAAACATTACAGGTAATGAAACGGGATTACTTTAGAAGATATATTTGTGCAGTTCTGAAATGTTAACTCTGTAAAATGAGAGGAGAAAGTCATGGTTGGTCCTTTAGACCCAGAACTGTTAAATTATTTCTTAAAAAATAATAAAAGCAATTAAAAATCAAAACTCAAGGAGGAGACTGAAAGAGAAAATAAAAGAAAATACACTCACAAGGGTTTCAGGTTGTAATCTAGGTTATAGGTGGCAGGCAAATATTAAAAATAAAACCTCTTGTTGAGATTGTCTTTTTAAGAAGATAGCAAAATATAATAAAGTTATGGTATGCTAAAAGTTGATACTGGTAAAAAATGAGAGCAGGTACACTAGCGTTTAGAGGAGGGGCTCTTTAGCTTTCAGTTTGAGTGATCAGGATGGGCTTCACTAAAAAGACAGTATTTCTCAGAACTTTGAGGAGCATTTCCTTAAAAAAAAAAAAGAAAGAAAGAAAGAAACCTTAAAATGGTTTAGTGTTCAAAGGATTCTGTATATGGTCTGATTAAACTTTAATGTAAAAATTTTAAAACAACCAGAAAAGTCCCAGGTTCTGGGGAGAACAAAGCCATGAAGAAAAGAGAATAGAAATAAAAACCATAAAGGAAGAAGAAGCCAAGTTAAAAGTAAAAAGTAAGATGAAGAATAAGTAGACCCACTTTCATGTTCTTCATCTTATATGCAGTTTATGTGCTCCAAAGTCAATAATAATAATCGCCACAGCAGCTAATAATTTTGCATTTTGCCACCGCTAGATACTATGTAAGTACTCAATGTAGGATGCTCCATCTAGTCCCTACAGTAACTCTGTTACCTCACTGGCAAGGAGAAACTGAGCCTCAAGGAAACGAAGTATTTTCCTGAGAGATATAGTTGGTTTTTGACAGAAGTAGAAGTAGAATGCGGTTGTTGAACCTCAATGTCCATGGATATACCCACCTTATGTTAGTGTTTTAGAATGCCGTCTCCTATCCCTGTCTACGGGTAACTCTTCTTTCTGCATAATGTCTTTTCTTCAGACTTGCAGGTTCCCAGTTATCTTCCCATTTACATATATTTCATTTGACTCCTTGGCAAGCCATCTTGCAGTTATTTTTTTTTCAGGGAGGGGGCATTTCTTTGTAGCCTAAATCAAAATTATTTTGAGTTCAAACTGACATTGTTTTTATTTTAAATATTAAGTCTGCATGGTACATGTAAACTCATTTTGATAACAAAGTTTGTGATTAAAGGTATATAAAAATCGTTTATTTTTGCTTTGAAGTTCTAAATAATCACTATTGCTTCATTAGATAATTTATAAGTTAAATTGGGTAATCCTTAAGGCATAGAGAAAGAAGAAATTTTTAGGGGCAGGTTGGGATAGAAATGTGGGCACAGCTTTTCATTTCACTTTTCTTGAGTTATTGGGAAACAGTGACTTTTTAGTATATGTACTGCTGAAGAGAGTACAACAGTGACATTTTAAAGCTTAAATTATATAATTTTCTAGGATAAAGAAAAGTTCCTAAGTAGGTTAGTCAGAAATGTTCTGTAAAATATTTAGAATAGTTTTCTTGTTTGCCTAGAGAAATATGTCATACTCAGTATTTTGTATTATCATTTGATTTACTATTTACTGATGTGTGTCATTAAGCATGCCTAAGAATAAACTAATAATTTGCATGAAAATGCATTTCAGAAAGCATAGCATCCATTAATTAACATGGAAGATAATGACATTTGAGCTCCTCATCCTTTGAGCTTGTTTTATTGTTATTCTGCATTGTACAGTTTCTCAAAAATTACAGCTAAGGCATCAAACTCGCAGGGAACAAAGTTTATTTTGTAGTCTAAAATCAGAAACCTTTTGTTGATGAAATAAGCACATCCTAGCATATAATAGAAATATGCTTCTGTTTTGCACTTAATTAAAATGTGCGGTTTGTCATTTAAGCTGTTAATGAAGGCGGTGTTCAGAGAGTTGAATGCATATGTAGCTCATGCGTGAAGATGTTGCTTTTTTCAAGGACTCCAAAATTAAGAATAAAAAAATTTTCCCCTTGAGACATTGCATTTGGCATTTATTATATTTTAAAATACATTTTGCCAACATTCATTAGTAGGTTTCCTATTTATTTTCATATTATTCTCTTTTATGTTTTATTTTAGAAATTATATAATAGGGCAGTTTTGAAAGTCATAGGTAAAAAACTAAATGGATATTTTGCATGAGAAAGTAATATAACCATAAATGCCACATTTTGATAATTTTTAAAATTAATGAAAAAATTAGAGCTCACATTTCTAATGATGATTTTTTTTAAGTTTAATGTATATTCTATGCCACAGAAATACCAGTAAAAATTCTTAAATTTAGAACTTTCATAAATATATGTACTTCTACCACACACTACCAGACATACACCTTTATAAAGTATACTGTAACACGTCACAGACATTTGCTATTTTGGCCTTTGGAAAGAGACCAAACGTGCAACTAAAGTTGTAGTTCATAGCTGCTTCTCTAATTCAGAATAATAAAGTAGGCATAATTTTAACTACATTTGTAAAATTTAAGAATAGAGCAGGTTTATGTACAATTCTCCATGGTTTCCCTTTCCCCTTTCTTTCTGTTTTTTTTTTCCCTTCCTGCTTTCCCCCCTTCCCTCTTTCTGGTACTCCTCTCCTTTGTATATTATCTTCCTTTTATATGATATCCATTACACTACTTTGTCCTTATTTACAGTTATGGTTTCTCATATCAGAGAAACAATTCGATGTGTGCTCATGAGTGTCTGATTTATTTCGCTTAGTAGTATATTCTCAAGGAACATCCATTTACATACAAATGA
>PVJO010005035.1:0-27161 GCA_004026905.1 Hystrix cristata | reverse complement strand
TAGTTTATCCTTCTTTATGGCAGTGTAGTACTCCATTGTGTAGAAGAACAGAAGGGAGGGTAGGGTGGAGGGGAGAACCAAGAGACACCATGTACAGGTACAAAACAAACATGTTAAATGTGATCAATATATGGACAATGTACCAATACATGTTCTTGGTTAAAAAATAAAAAAAAAATTAACAATAGATCTGTTTGAGATGCTATTTAGCTGTAACCTTGTGTTTTGTCCATTACAGCTGGCAATAAATAAAATTCAGCTCATGAAACATAAAAAGGGAAGGATGATGTAGGAGCACTGTGGCAAGCCCTGTGCTGGATTGTTACCGTCAGACTATTAAAATGATAAAACTTGCCTTGGTTTCCAGTACTGGTTCTTACCCTCCCCATCTTCTGTTCTCAGTTACTTCAATTAGAACATTCCTCAGAATTTTGAACCTACTGTTTCCTACCTTTGGTATAGATTCTATCTCCTGCCATCTACTCAGCTCCCAGAAGTTACTGTAATCGTGATAGCATGAAGGAGTTAATAAAAGAATTAGAAATAAAAGTAGCATATGGTAAATTCATATTTTAAGATGTATCTTTTTCACATTTTAGCATATCTTCCATCAGGATGTTTCTTAAAATTATTAGCATAATAGTAACATTTTTCTCTTTACTGGAGATACATGAAACAATTTACCTTAAAACTGATGCTATCTTAACTTAGAGGATACATAGTAAGATATCACTTTTGCTATCTTTATAGCTACCCAGTCACTCAGTTTGAAACCTCAGGGGTGGTACCTTACAATGCATTTTCTTAGCTTCATCAGTGAAAGTGAAGTGAAGCCAGTGCAGAATGATATAAATGATAGTACTTCTTACATCAAAATCCTTATACTTCGAACCGACACTTTATCAAGTGGCTGAGCAAACACAGCAGCTTTTGAAGTATTTGAAGAGCCATTGAATTTGAGAGTCTTCATGCCTTCACTGTTCTTTAATCTTATTAGTACAGGGCTCCTTCCGAACATGGCTCTCCCTTGGTTCAAATTTAAGGACACAGATTATAAAATAATGCTTAAAACTTCTTATCTACTTCAACCTGTTGATAGATATATCAAATACTTAGGAAGCTCTTGAATTTAGAATAAGAAATCATAATATTTTAAGATGATATCTAAATTGATAGAAACCTATTTGATCTCTTCTTTAGAAAGAGGGAAATCTCTTAAAACATTATTATATTTTTCCAAATTGAGCAAGGAAAGTCTTTTGATTCAGTGTTTTATGTTCACCAATTATATGATCAGATGAATCAGATGACTAAGAGATGGATCTAAAATAGATGTACTCAGCTAGCCCAACTCAAAAGGAATGTGAGGAATAACTATTTTAAATTTAACTGCGATAATAATTTAGCTGGATATCACTTTATCTAATTTTCTTCTTTTTATTCCTGTGTAGTTGGGCTCATTCTGGCCTACTTATGCTTGGAAGCTCAACTTCACAATTAAACAATAAATGGCATATGAAAACACACCTGATTCTTGGTGTAAAACCGGTGGCCACATGCAGAGTAAGGGAGTCAGAGCTACCTTTGGCCTGAGTGTGCATCTCAGCTTTATTACTTCCTGTTGCTAGATATCTGTCCTCTCCCCTTCCACTTCTCCCCAGTTACTCTCCCCTTCGACTTCTGACTTTTCAAACTGAGCATCTGTTTTCTTACTTTTCAGTGCTGACTTATTTACATCTCAAATGTCTGTTCATACTGCTGTCTCCAATCTGCTATCACAATTTTTGCCTTACTTACTGCCCTCAGATTGTTGCTGGACTCATTGTTTTCCCTATTCTTTTCACTTTGCTTCTGACCTGTGAGTTTTCTTGATTGTTTTCATATCCTTTCTCATGAACATTTAACATGGTCATGCTTAACAAAGTAAGTATTAAACTTAGTCCAGCCTTCACAATTCTTTGTATACAGACTGCCAGTCCTACTTTTGCCCTTACCTCTTATTGCATATCCCTCATTGCACTATCCATAGACTTTCAGACACACACCTGATCTCCCCTTATGGGCTGTAAATCGCATGTAGGCTAAGATGATATCTTAGTCATTTTTGTATCTTGCATAGTACATTGTACATTGTATGTGCTTAGGAAGTGAATAGAAAAGATAATTTATTATACTTTGTCTTTTAATATAAAAAAATGTGAAATTTGACCCTTCTTGGTGAGTCAGTCCTTACTCTTAATATCAATTTCAAACATTTACAGAGAACCTCTTATGAGAGACATTCTGCTGGGCAGAAGTAGGTAGTTACTGATAATGGTAGCCTATTGTGTGTCCTCCTAAATTAGGTATATATGCTGTGCAATCTGGAAACCATATTAAGGGGTTAGTTTAAAAATAAGTACAAAGTGTCCCAGAGTTCTATTTTCAGAGATACATTCTTTAGTGAAAGAAGGAGGATAAAGGTATTTTGGTGCTGTGTTGATATGATCTGTGTGTTTGTGTGTGTGTGTATGTGCACGCACATATACACACACAAGAGACAGAGAGGAAGGAGGAAGCTGAGAGAACACACAAAGCAAAGTTGTAATAATCTCTTTTAAAATGTTTGTTCTAATTCTGAGCAGTATTCTTTGAAAGATGTAGCTTCCTGATAATATGTAGTAGGAATGTACAGCTGCAAAGCCCATTCTCAGCCATTATCTGTAACCTGCTGTTTTACTTTGCAGAAATCTCTGAATTTAAGGGTTGCATTTTCTAAAGGGAGCTATTGTGTTCTGCGAGTAACATGGTGACACAGCCAGGTCATTTCTAAGTGGACACAGCAGAATCTTTCCTTTAAGTTATAGATCACAAAAAATATATTGAAACTGATGTTTTGAAACTTTCATTGTGGCTTTCATAAGCTTTTCCTTTATAGCTACAAATTATATATATTAAGTAAGTAGATTCTACTTATTTTCAACTTGATGATCCCTTTCAGTATCAGAAGAAATATACCCTTTTATAGCAATTGTTTCAGTGTTCTTTGATTGAGAAAATAAATAGGCTAAAACTTACTGTTAAATTTTGTGAACTTTTTCATGAATCAGCATTTTCATAAAGTACATTTTTCAAAATATAGTCTCAAACATGCATAATAACATAATTTACCTTTGGATAATGTGCAGTGCACATACAGATTCCCTATCCTTCATAACAACATAACTCAATAAGATTCTCTATCCCTTATAACATACTTACTCAGTAAGAACCTGATAACTGCCACTCAGTGATTCTTAAGCCACAGTTGGAAACTGCTGCTTTTAAAGATATACTTGCCTTCTTAGTCATTATGATCAAATATCTATGTTTTAGCCAATAATTTATTAATTGATACTTTATTCGATAGTTATAAACATGTATTCTAGGATGTTAGTGTCAAAACTGTATTATTTTGTTTTCAAAGATTAAACCAAGTACTTAATGAACTAGAATGAAGGACAAAAGCAAACTTTTATTCTAATGGCTCTTTTCATTTTAAAATGCTTTATTTGTTTACTTTGCCTCCAAATGTTTTTCACCATCCATATTTTGCCATTAATGCATTAATAGTCTTAAATCATCTCAACTATATTGTTTGACTTTAGAATGTGCTTAATCGTCTAATAATCACTATGTCTCTCCCCATCTTTTTCTGTCCCTCTTACTGCCCCTCTTTGCACACACTAGCAGTATGATTTTCAGCTTCGGTTTGCACCGGGGCAGGCTGAACTAGATTGACAGAGATGGAGCTGCTGCTTCCAACGAAAGTCCCCGTGGTTTATGCATCTGGATCTCTGACCTAGACAAGTTTCCAAAAGATGAAAATGGTGCTTTGTTATTCATTACTGTGATGGTTTTGCTGTAATGAAAATATACAATCATTTCTGAGATTAAAATTTTTATACCAGGGCTGGGTATGTAGCTTAATGAAAGAGCACTTGCTTAGGGTGCATGTAGTACGCACTCAATTCTCAGCAGCAAATATATATATAAGTATATATATATATATATATATATACTTATATATATTTATATATGTTTATATATATTTATATATATTTTTATATATTTTATATATAGATATACTACTGTAGTATATATAGTACGTACTATATATATATATAGTATCAAGTACAATCTCCAGACATTTTGAACATAATAAATTTCAGCATAAGAGTAACTTATAAGAGTAACTTTTATGTACTTTTGTAAATACAGTTGTGAATATCAGTAGCTTGCTTAATAATTCACTATGAAAAATCAGGTGTTAGGGTTGGAGATGTAGCTCAGTGGTAGAGTGCTTGCCTAGCATGCCCAAGACCCTTGGCTTGATATCTGGCACTTTACAACAAAACAAAATCTGAGATATCAAATTGTAGCAGATCATATGCATGTCATATGATGACCTGCGACATGAAATGTGCTGAACTGGTCACACTGTCTGTAATTAGGAGCGATATACTGTCCATAACTACAGTAGGGGCAGAGAGCATGGGTGCTTCCCTCGTTAGGCCAAATACTTTGTTCACTTCTGTGTGCCTCACTGTGGCAATCAGGATGGAGAAAACTGAAATAAATTCAAAGATGGGGAAGAGTAACTCTTAACAAATGAGGAATGATCAAAAGTCCAGGGATCCCATTTCATAATATATTTAAAGGATATATGGAACTCGCATAGCTGTTATTAAGTGTTTCAAAGGTTATTATATCTTAAATTTATTCTTTATAGCTTTTATAGGTAGAAGTAGTCCCAAGGAGTCAAATTTCTCTTCAATATGGAGAATAACCTAACTAATGGAATGGGTTACTTTAAGGGCAAGAAGATTTGCTATTAACAGAGATATTCAGGCCTAGTCTGGATGAGCTATGATAAAGTATAACAAGGATCTCATGGGTGTGTGACTACATGGCTTGTAAAGTGCCTCTCAAGCATAAGAATCTCCACAATATTAGAGAAGAAACAAGTGCATAGCACAAATCATGTATCAGAATACTCACTTTTAAATTGCTGTCTCAGAACATAATGTCTCCTTCAACTGCTAAGCCGTTGTGAATTCCTTAAGAGCTATACATTCAAAATTGTGCTAGACTCAGATGCAGCAGAATATGGAGGACACCAGAGACTGGACCACAATACGGATTTCTTTTCTGAGCCTTTTGAGCATAATGGGCGTCACTATTCTCTTTTGGTAAGTAAGGCTCTTAAGATACTTTCATTCCATTTTAATTTTAATTCTTTTTCAGTTCCTTATTTTTGTAGTCATAGTTTTGTTCAAAGAAATATCTTTTCAAGTAGCAGCATGATCAAAGAAAGATGAGAAGCAAGAAAAGAACACTACATTAAAAAACTAGGCATAATGTGTTGTGCCAGAACAAACTGGGTGTTTGAAAATGTAATAATAAAGGTTATATGAGGACAGTTGGGGAAGAAATTTGAATATTAATAGGAACAGAAACTATTTCTTAGGAAATGAGAGGAAAGCAGTTTTTTTTTTTTTTCAGGTATGAGTATTTCTGTTCTTCCTGCAATAATTTACTTCCTTTCTGTTTTTGCTTTCTTTGTAATATTTTACTCTAAGAAGCCGTCCACATTAGTGGCTATCTAATGAAGTTTAACTTAAAATACCTTAAAGGAATCAGTAAAAAGTGGATTTTTTTTCCTTTTGTGTAGTAAGTTGAAGACTGTATTCGTTTTAGTTTTAACTATCTCTGATTACCTCATATTACTAAGGAAAGCTTTTTATCATATAACCAATTTTTACATTGTGGTTTTGACACAAATGGTAGAGGTTGTTTTATACTACTAATTTTAAATTCTTTTAAAGATTTAGAGTTTAGCAATTTTTTAGATTGGGGAAATTCTTCCTTTAATCTGTGGTCATATAGTACACTCAAGTCTACATCTACATGGCATGATCTTTTTTTCTTTTGCTGACTGGTTATATGGCTGTCTCTCACTCTTTCCCTCTATCTCCATCCCAGACCTATATTTACTTTTTTTTTTGATAAAGATTTATTTCACACTCATTACCTCACGAGAGAAGTATCTTAACATTATCTAACAAATACATGGTTTTGGTACTTTGATAAATTATTTAACTTCTTGAAGATTGACATATAAGTTAAGCATGAGCTGCCCCTCGATCTTTTGCTTTCCTACTATTTTCTCAACTGTTTGAGTGGTGCCAGCTCTTCATTGGGTCAGCTTCTGTGTTATACACAGAATTGATGTGCCATAAAATAAATGACAACAGTGCACTTCAATGATTGAGTTGTTGGGTTATAGGCTCTTAGGAAAGCACAGCGACCATAGGAGACTTAGGTAGTACTCTGAATGTGTGTGTGTACATATGGGTGTGTGTTGATGATGACATTTTTATAGTTTTAGATATGTACAGGGATGCATGTGTATTTTTAAAAAAGAGATCTCAAAGATGCTATGACTCTTTCTTCAAAGAATTATTGTTATAGTTTATCAGAATATTCAAATTTGACATGTAAAATAAGATCGATTAAAAAATAGTTTTGATAGTAAATAAGGAAATTACCTTTAAACTCTAACATAGCCAAAACAGATTAGGAAGGATGTTAGCTCACAAAGAGGAATTTTGGAGGATCAGCAAACAACTGCAATAAAACTGAACTTTAACCAACTAAACTAGACTGAAAGGGGCTTTCAAGGTTTAGCGAAACTCTCGTGTAGCCAATTCTCCTAAATGCTTGGGGAGCCCAACAAATTTCAGTTACAGACAGGTGAAAAGATCACAAAATGTCATGGCTGAGACCTGGGATAGACTGCTGTGTCTGCCACTTACTGTCTTTGAAAACTTGAGTGTAATATCACTTGTGCACCTAGGTTTCCCTCACATGTGAAATGAAGATTAAGCATAGTATCCTGCCTACAGCAAGAGATCTTTAGAAAGCATAAATTCAGGAACATGGCCAACCTTTTTGGCAACTGCAAAATGTTACTGCGTGTGTATTTAAAAGTTATTATTGCCTTGGCTATTTAATAATTGTTCAGATATTTTAAACATGTCAAGACACTAAGTGCTTTGGGGACGTATGGTTAAGAACACATTCTTCCAACTTTGGGAAAATTTTAATCTTAGATAAAGGCTCATAGTTTTTGTGGTTGGACAAAAAAAATAACATCCTTTTGATTTTGTGAAGCTATTCTGTCATAATTAAAACAATCAACTAACCAGTGACAGCAGCAGTCAGGAGATTACTTTCTAAGCACTAATTGAATCGATTTCGGAGCATGGAATGTGTACTTCTGAATTAGCAGGTAGAATGAGGAATATCTCCTAAGTCTCTATAACATGTAGAGGAATACAGCACCACAAGCACATAAGAAATAGAAAAGAGCTTAACCACTGCTGGTAATAGAATTCTGATCCAACTCAGCCAGGAAGATAAGAGTTAGCCCCGTCTTCCCAGAGGCAGCATCTTGTTTTCAATGACTACAGGTGCTTCAGGAATTTCTCATTTAAATAAGCCTTTAGGCCCCAGGTGAAATGTTCACTGGCTTTAATATCAGAAGAAGGGTTCCCTGATGGACCAGTAAAATAGAAAAAATCCAAGAAAACAGGTTTCCTTCTTGCCAGGGTTTTTCTGCAAAGAGCCAGAGGGGAGAAAAATCACACGAACAAATAACTATTACAGGATTGCCTGATAATGAAACTCCTTATTATGTGGGATTCATGTGTGTTCGAATCCAATCAAATTCTTGAACATGGTCTAAAGTGCTATAGGTCTCATTTCTGTAGCAGTGAAATCCAGCCTGCCTCCCACATTCCTAGAACAAAGGGAGGAAGGGAGGACAAAATAAAACCTTTACCTCTTCCATGAAATTTCTGCCCATCATAACTAGTACACAGCATTTCTAAAGTTTAATTTGCAAGCTCAATAATCCAAAAGATCTGCCGAATAAGTGTCAAATCTGTTTTCAAAGATAGCGACAAACAGAGCTCGAAGGAATCTTAAAATAGCCGTCCCCGCTGTAGCATCAGCAGGCCGAGCCCGGCGTTGCCTCTGAGGTCCTTCAGCTGAAAGTCTGAAGCTGCGGGTAACTGCACGTGTCCACCCACCAAAGCGCTTTGCTGTTAGAGGACCTCGCAAAGGCCAAAAAGTGGTAGGGCAGGACTTCTCCACTTAGCTTTGCTGACAGTTACTGGAAGCTTTGTTTTAGCTTAATCATTTCTCTTTATTTTGTATGTTAATTTGTGCATGTTGGGTAGAAAGGCTTCCTTTCTCTGGTTCAAATTCTGTGGCACAAATGGGAGACAAATTATTGAGACTTAAATGAATTATATTTCTTTACAGTAACTGAAGGTGTTTCAGTAATGAAAATGTGAATGAAGCAATAGATTTAGCATTAGTTACTTTTTCAGTAAAACTCCCTATCAATAAGAAATGGATATACTTATTCACATCTAAATTTGGGTATTCACAAGTAGAATTTTAGTTTAAATAGGGAATTTGGCATAGTTGAACCTTTTATTATCCCTTAGTTTTAAGTTTTGAAAATGTTGTTTAACATTTGGCACATGTCTTTAGTTCTAACCAAGCTACCCAAATGTTTAATTTTTTTCAACAGGAAAATTAACAATTTTTCAAGTTTTCTTTTCTTATGTTTCTGAGTTAGGTAACGCACATTTATACATAGAAATAATTGTTAACATCACATTCCCCTAATACAAAGTAGTGAGAGTTAGAATTTCTTTTTTCTACAAAAGTTTTATTTACCCAAATCATGCAAATAAAGAATAGAATTACTTCATATGTCACTTTCACTTTTCAAATTAAGTTGAAGAATTTTTCAGTGTAAAGTGTGTGTAGACTTAAAAAATCAAATATACTTTTAATTGAAAGATATTTTTATCCTACCAGTATCATATCAGAATGTGCTATTGCTAAATTTAACAACATCTAAGAAAATTTAAAAATTTCTTGTTTAAAAAATTTCTCTTTGCAAATGTTTGAGACCTGTTTTCAAATATTGTGGCGGGTGTCCAGCCGTGTGTGGTGGCACATGCCTGTAATCTCAGCATCTGGGAGGCTGAGGTAGGAGGAACGCTATGAGTTCGAGGGCAGCTTGGGCTACATAGTGGTTCAAGGCCAGCCTGAACTACATAGTGAGACCTTGTCTAAAAAAAACAAAACAAAAAACAAAATTGTGTGATTTTTACAACTCACTTACGATCCTAGAGAAGCATAACACTTTGCCTGGTTGACATACTAGAATAAATCATTGTGTTTTCAGTTACCTTTTTAGCCATATTGATGGTTACTATAGTAATTAAGATATTATAATCAAAATAACTGAGTAAACTAGTATGCATTATTTGACTCTCAATAAATGAATTTAATTGCACTACGCTTTTCTGCTTCCTCAGACAAGTTGATGATGAATATAGCTAGAAAAAAATGAAACGCATACCCGTATTGTCTCATATGCATGTAATATGGTCCTTGTTGCAAAATGCTTAGAACAAGGCTAATGAATTGACAGGGTAGATATATTTACCAGCATGTATTATGTGTAACATGCATGTCCAGTGGCACTTGCTATGTGTGAGAAATTGAATCTGTAAATTGTTATGTTTAGATATACGTAAGCATTTATGTTTAAATCTAGCTATATTTGTGTTTCTTTTTTCTTGCTATATGAATCAAAACTAGCTTTTGAATTAAAATTATAAAATGAAAGTGTAGAGCCAAAACTCAACAATAGATTTTAGAGTTCCCAAAGTGTCTTCTCAAAAGAATCAGCTCTGATTATTGGTAGTCATTTCCTAACCCGCTAGGAAAAAATGTTTATATACTAAGAACTCTAATAAAGAAGAAAACTCAAAATTCCATAAATAGTCATAGTTAAGAAAAATTACTTGCTTGGGAAAATTCTTTCATGTGGCTTATACCACAAAGTCTTTAAAGCAACATAGACGCATTCCGGTAATTCACACTGCAGTGAAAAAATATAATTACATAATATCCCTGTTAATGATATAACACAAAAATCAACTGAAGGTTTTTAAGCAGACAGTCTTAAGAGGTCTCTAAGTGTGCCTGGAATTGGCATTTAAACTCCTTAGATAAAACCAACCAGCATCATCATTTCTTGGAGCATTTTTAACCGCCAAATGCGAAAAAGAAAATTTGGCATATATATTGCAAACTTGAATGTCTACTGGCATTCTTTTTTTTTTTTGACTATTAAATATGAGTTAGCTAAAATATCACAAGTTCTAAAGAGATTGAGACTGCTTATAAATTATCAGTGCAGTATATATTTATTATTATGTTCCCTTCATGAGATTATTATAAGATTAGGGCCAGAGTAGATATCATAATTGCACAGGATCCCAATAGGAGATTGCTGGAGGTTTTCCTGATATACTGCCACCCACACACTTGAGAGGGAGCTGCCAATATTTGTCCTAGGCCTGATTAATGTGTTTCATTGCAACTTTGTCAGGAAGCAGGACTTACCAAAGTCCTTTTACCAGCATAATGGAACATACCTTATCAGACAAACATTTTTAATGAGAGGGAACTGAAAGTTTTGTGTGCAGTTTCTGGTACAAGAGGGAAATTTAGATTGATCTTCAGTTTTAAACTGTTTATGGCAAAAAAAAAAAAAAATCAGAGCAATTCTCCTTAAAACCTGCTATCTCACCAATTAATTAAACTCCAGTAACTGTGATCTTTAAGTCTGAATACGTAAACTGACCCCTTGAATGACTGTAAGAGAAACTCCTTTGGAAGTCTTTCCTTTGTAAGGGCAGATAAGGGTTAATTTGGGCGCATTCTGATGACTTTGGAGGGAATGAGTTGGATCAGACTGTTGGTTTCTTTCTCCTGCTTTGCTTTGGTCTCTGTTGCTTTTGTCTGGAGCTTGATTTGGGCAGTGTGCCAGCCTTGGGCCTGAATCTTCCTGCCTTATTGTTAATATTTCTGTGTTTCTTGTGAATGCTTCCTGCTCCTTTTGTCGAAACAAACAAACTCATACCATCCTACCTATCTCACAGAGAAAACACTACACAGAGATTGGATTAGCAATTAAATTCTAATGTGGTTTAAAAATAGTAAGGCATCAAATACAATGTACAAATTATGGGGAAACAGATTGTAGTGTGGAAATATTTGGTTTCCTCACACTTGATGAGTATAGAGATGTAGTATTTATCTTTTTGGAGATACTTGATTGCAAACCAGACTGTAAGTCATTGAGCTACACAGCAATTGTTAACATTTGTGCATATTTTCTCAGATGAATATCATTTTCTAAATCGCTATTACATTTAATTGAAGATTAGAAAAACTGTTCTCTACATTTCCATAACTTTCTTCAAATACCACCATTTTAAAATTACCCTTATGTTTTGATGTTTAAAACTAACCAAGTTATTAGTGTGCCTGATATTTAAATACTAAACATATATAAATATTAAATATGTTATCTATATACACATTTCTTGCAGACACCTAAATGGAAAGTATTTTGTTCATTTGTTAAGTTATGATACTTTGGACATACAATTTTCGTTCAGTGAAAATCAGATGTTTTATTCTTGTATTTTTTTCCAAAACTATGCCTGCTTTGTACCCTTCATGCTATGCTAAGCTATTTAAAAAAAAAAAAGTTTTATTTTTAACTATCAGTTAAGTTTTTGCTCAAAGATAAATATGGTAAAATATTAGCAAAGTCATAAATGAAGATAGACTGTCACAATGATGACAACAATCTACACTATTATTTTTACTGGTAACTTTGTTCATAGTTAAGTGTATGCATAGAATAACATAGATAAGCTTTCAAGTTCACATCATCTAAGTTTTATTAAAATTATATCAGATATAAACACATTAGAGAATATCTTCGAAATATGACATCGATTAGCCATTATTCCTTTATTCCATACACATTGTTTTAGGCATCACTGGCACCCACTTTGTCCAGTGACACCTGTTAAGTGTGAGAAATTGAAAGACCTATGGCCTTTGCCCTTGTAAATCTTGTAATCCATAGAGAAGACAAAATGGATGCTGTGACCAAAAATGGAACGGAGAACCTGTTGTATCTGGGATTGTCAAGGAAAGCTTCTCCAGGGAGCTCGGATTTTTTTATTAGTACATGTTTGCGATACATAATGAATATATTCATCGTGGGTGGTTTACTCACGTACATATCCAATCTGAATCCTTTTACTTCTCTTCCCTCTCCCTCTATCCGTAGGTCTCCATCCTACTTGGAAAAGAGCTTTCTTCCTTTTTCCATTACTGTATCTATCTTCTGTTTTGCTCTTTAAATTATTTATACTTTGGATTTCTCATATAAAAGAAGCCATGTGATATTTAAACTGTGTCTGGTTTATTTCACTTAGCATAAGGTCACAAGGTGCATCAATTTTCATGGAAATGACTCAAATATAACCTTCTTTATGACTGAAACTATGATATTTGAAGATTCCATGAGATACAGAAACAAACAAAGCAGAGAGTATTTGGAGCAGAAAGTACATTATAGACAAAGATTCAGAAAGGAAGAGTTTAGATATTTAAGGACCTGAACAGCTCCAGTAGCTGGGACCCAGGAGGTGAAGGGAGAACACACTGTGTGCAGATGAGCTGGAAGGTCAGACATGGGCAAGCAGGAGCTGAGTCAGGACTGTGCAGGGCATGGAAGGATGTGTGTTCTGCTTCACATGGAAACATAAGCTTTAGGGTTGGGTTACATTCAAGAAGGGCATAAAATCCAATTAGGAGCAAGTCTTGTATTTCAAGTTTTGTCCTTAAAATGGAAAGAAAAAAAGAGCAGTATTATGAAAGAGTCTTGAGGCAAAGCCAAGCTTTGTATATTGCATATGTGAATTCTAAAGCAGCCGTCCTTTGCTACCTGATAGTGCCTAAATATGGCAGCAAAGTGCCATTTATGTCACTCCTGTATTGTGTACATATTTTTGTACATAGTATGGAGCCCTCTTGTGGTGGTTGCTTTAAAGTACTGCTACAGTGTTGCCAGAATAGCTGGAAGTGTGATCTTGAGTCTTTGACGAGCTGGTAGAATTGTGAAAATAGGTGCACCTGTAGTTAAATATGTGCCTGTGTTGTGTCTGTGTTGTTTTGACATAATGACAGCATGTTCAGTGTTTCTTTCCATTGCGCTGACATGATTTTATTGACCTAGGTGTACATTCCAAGCCGAGTGGCCCTCATCCTTCGGAATGTGGATCTGCCAAACTGAAGAGATTGGATTTCAGCTCCACTACATACAGATATGTGTTTTCTTTGCTTGTTCTTATTGCAACAGAGTTTATAATGTGTAAGCTTTCCAAAATACAGTTACCTAGCCAAAATGTCAGTTTGAAATTCCATATTGTATATGCAACTATATCAAGCTTTTCTTTAAGAAATACAGTGAGTGGTATGTTTAAGATTTGAAGATCTGTATTTCTAAGACATCTGAGCAGCTGGGATTTTCGAATAAAGTGTAATATATGTCTTAAAAACATTTTACTTTTCTAGGTAATCATTTAATACTTTTAATTTCAAATTTGTATTACGTATCAGGTGCAATTATTTCTGTTGAATGTATACAGCATTTTTAGGATGAATAGTCAATGGCCTTATTTGTATCTATTTGTCTAAATTATGAGAAACCAAGTTTGTTTCTCTGGGTTTCATTCAAATTATATTTAGAAATGTTGTAATGAATTTGTAGTAATAATATAAAATTAAGAATTATATCAAAGATAATATAAAGCCCATCTGTTTTAGTAGATGCTATCTCAGTTTTCTGAAGACTTGGCGTGGTAATTGTAGCATTTCAGAGTATGTCTTTTGCTTTCAATCAATTAAAAAATTACAAACTTGCCCATGCTACTGTTTGTTTTGCTGTCCTATTGTAGGGATTGAGTTGCAGTGAATATTATCATGCTTGTTCTCAGATCTGACAACTTTCCCACATATGTTCACATGTGCGTGATACGCAAGGAAGCAAATTATTTTTCTTTTTGGGGAAACATCTTGTATCTTAAAATCATATTATTTAATCCTTATGCCTAAGCTGCTGTTCAGCAGTACATCTGAGCACTTTGAGAAGCTGAATTAACTATCGTGGTTCATCGGGATATTCTTTCATGAAACTGCCTTTCAGCGTATTCAGTAGTGGGCCAGAGGCCCACTGGCACTCAGTTCACTCCTATCAGGGACATTATATGCATTTATGAGAGAGACAATACCTGCAGTGGTATCTTAAAGACCACATGTCCTCCCTAATGTTAATACTGCCTACTTGGTGGTTTTGTTTGTTTGGCTGCTTGATTTTAGCCTGGTTTTTTTGTGTGTGATTAATGAATATGTCTTTAAAAACTTAGTGGTGGATGAGATATTAACCTCAAAGTGTTTTGAGTAAATCCTAGAGTATGTAGGCTGGAAATGTGTCATTTACTATAAATTCCAAGTAAAAAGATAGTTTGACTTCCTGAAAGACCCAGTGTCAGCTGATGATGGTATGTACCGGGAAACATCACTGAAATTGTCCATGTACTTTCCCCTTCACAGGGATGTATTAAATTCCTAGCACTGCCATTATCTGTGTGGTCTACCTGCTCTTGATAAGAACACATGTAGCCTTGACATTTTGTGTTTCATTTAGAATTACTTACCATTGCATTTGCTATATATGAAAAGATATGCTATTTCTCTATCAAGGATATTTTTAAATGACAAGAAATTAGCATTCAGAATCCATTTTCTTTTCATTGTGACCTTTGTGGCAGTGTTAAAAGATCAGAGTAATTGTAGCCGTATTTTCAATATATTTATTGACTTTGCCAAGATGGTCTTTAGATTTCACAGTCTAAAGTTATATTTCACAATGTAATGTAAGTTACTTGCCCTTCTCAAGTGCCCCCCACACCCATAAACACACATATACACACCCAGAAGAGGAATAAATCTGTGTTGCTAGGTAGGAGTTATAAAAATACAGGCAAACAAGTAAAATATTAAGAATAGAAAACAAGTTGTTATTCTCTCTCTCTCTCTCTCGTTTTTATAGGACATTCTAATATTCTAGTATATTTCACTGTATGACTTTTTTGCTTTTATATTAGTGATATATTACAACTTTTCCTCTGATATACTTATTACTAGCATCAGAAATGAGAGTGACTCATCTTTGGTGACTTTTTTAGAATATTTTTACTGGGTTTTTTTATGTCCTAAAAACACAGCTGACTACAGATTTCACTGAATCATTTTCTAATGTTGGCAAACATGTGCTAGTCACTGCTTTGTTATCCCTAATGAGATTTACTCAGTGCTGATAATGTTCACTATTTTAGTTTGATATCATCCTACTCAGGGAACACCACAGTTTGTAGCAGCCAAAAATCAAATTGTAAGTATTTTTCCTACAGTGTTTCCCACTTTATATCACTTGAACTCGGAGGGTCAATGCCTCTCATATTTTCTCTTCTGTAAATTTAATGTTTCTCTCTTTGCCTTGTTCCTAACTGATGTAGTCATCTCTAACATAAAGTGAGGAATTTAGCCACCACTTTCCTCAAATTCAAAAAGTAACCAGTGACAATAAATTGACTTTTCGCTGGGCCACTGTCAAAGAATGCAAGTATTCCTTTTCCTCTGACTCAAGCGCTCCCTTTAGCAATATCAATTCGGCATTTGTCACCCCTCAGGGTTGTAGCCATTGCTGTGCGGCCTCATACAGGAGGTTTCTGAATAGGGAGCCTATTCTTCAAATAATACACAAGAGTGTGCAGAAAGATCTAGGGGAAAACGATGAAGAGTAATGCGTTTTCCTCTCGAGTTCAGCGTTCGGCTTCAGGGCAGGTATCTTTTCACTGTCTCTGGTCCGGCAGCCATTGACTTTGGCAATGAAAGCAACATCGAGCAGCTTTGCTATTTCTCTTCCTGTTTAGAAGGTGTGGGAGCAGACGTATCTGACAGAAACCAAAGTGGTGAAGCAGCATTCTAGCTGGCCTTGTGCCTTTCAGACTGCTGCTTTTTGCCTGTTTTGAATCATGCCCTGAACTTGGGCTCTTTAGAGTGAGGGAGTTCATTTATCTGTTCCTCATAAGGAGATGAACACTGAGCTGTGAACTTTGCTAGGTAAAATATTCTGATGAAGGTAAATAGAAATCTGAGGCAGAGCAATGTCACCTCCTTTATTCAGTGGAGTTCATTTATCATTCACAATGTGCGAGAATTGAAATGTAGATAAATTTTCTCACTAAAGCCAGCCTGTAGGGGGAAAAGAATCAAATGAACTCCCTACTAATTTCTCAGCTCTATCATCTTATTAATGATGATTTGTAGAGAATCGCAGAGAAACATTCATACTTTCGGGCAAAATTTCTTAATTGGTAGTGTGAAGAATTAAGACACAGTAGCTGTAAGTGTTTTTGTCTCTGTAATTTAAAACTTTACATTTGGATTTAACTCTTGCCCAAAATTGTACAGCAAAAGCAATGTTTATGTATATGAAAAAAATAATTTGGTACTAGATATGCTTGTGCTAAGGGCCATGTCATTTGGAAGCTTACTTATGACTTAATTTTTTTGGTTATTTCTGTTGGATCAGAGAGGTGTTTGGCCTTTGTGTGGACAGTGGACCATTTTAGCTGAGCAATGTGGTTCAGTAGACAGAAGATCTGCATGCAAGTTACAATCTTTTACTCCCAGTGCCTCATTTTAGTAAGCATTCAGTGACTTATTTGTTCCTATCCAGGTACAAGTCAATTAAAGTGAAAGGATGGGGCATTACCATTGATTTTATAAATGCCATGAGTTTAGTTAGATATGTGGATAATGAGTCAGTGATCACAGACATCTTCCAGATTTGTTATCAGGGATGGAACTGTCACCACCACCTGTCTGTCACTCAGGGCTTCTTCACTAAGTTTTCTGCACTCGCAGATGAGGAAGTGAGGTCTGCTTTTTAGAGTTTTTCATTTTTTTACCTCATTTCATTTCTTTCATTTCTTTGCCTCAACCATTACAGATGAGGGAAATCACGAGTCCTCCATGGCTGCTTTTATTTGCTTATATTGTTGTTTTCTCGAGCGTATAAGGATGTGCCAGTGAATTTCTTTCCCCTCTGCAGTGTAGTGCCCCCTAGCACTGTCAGCTGCTGTAACGCTTTGCACCGTATAACCCAGCCTTGTGAATGTAAGTTCACAACCTCTGCAGTAACCAAAAGGGCAATGTGCACTCAGTACTAAGTGAAATAGCAACAGAGGCCCTCCAGTGAGGCACAGCAGCTAAATGCTGAGGATCTCTGTTCCTTTCCCGCTTCCTTCACCTGCCCCCTAGAAGAGACTACTGGCAGAAGGAATAAATGACAGCAGAATCTTGGGAATTGTAAGAGAAAACTCACACTGAGAGATAGTTTACTGCATCCTACTTTGGCTTGAAAGCCTACTGTCATCAGAAACACACACATTTTTATACAACGGAGTACGGCTCTGCCATAAAGAATGATAAGCTTTAGATATTTCTAGGTAAATGGATGCATCTTGAGACAATACTGTCAATAAATCAGACACACATGTTTAAACACTGCGTATTTCTCTGGTGTGAGAAACTGAAAGTGTAAGTAAAGACTAAAATGTGTTCTATTGGGAAAGGGATGAAAATGTCCAAATGGGAAAGGGAACAAGGGAGGGGGAAAGGGACAGAGGGACAAGAGTAATAAGAAATGGAAGGAAAAAATGGAAACAAAGCTTTTGTAAATAGGGAGGGAGGAGGGGGTGAGGGGAGGGGAACGGGACAAAAAGAAGCAACAAGATGTATCACGTACAGGTGCAAATCCCCTGTGATGAATGTTATCACTATGTACATCTAAAATGTACCATTAAAATCAAATAAAATTAAAAAAAAAGAATAGGGGGGAAAAAGAAACACACATATCTCCATTAAATAAACATTTGTACAACTAAATATTAATTTCTCGAAGGGGCGGAGAAATACCAACCAGTGATCTGAAATGTTGACAGTTTTCTGGTATTTACAGTAACACAAGGCAAAGCAGAATATCAGCAACCAAAAAAAAGTCATCACACCAAATTACTTTGCCACAAATGATATAAATTAAATGACATAAGTTTTCAAATTATTTAGGAGTACTTGTAAGTTACAACAGAAAAAATCTGCAATGTGTGGGGAAACTCATCCAACACATGTTTTATAATGTATATGTGAATATGCCAATGCATACATACATACATAATTTGTAAATCAGCCGAGTATATACAAAGTTCACTGATTCCAGTATTTATCTGGAATGAACGAATATCTCAATCTCTGCTTGTATTGCTAATACTCAGGTTTTAACCTTGTTTTGTTACACATATCAAATCTAAATTTTATTTGGTTTTAAAGAACGTCCAAATCTGCATGAAATGCAGTATATGTTTTAAACACTTTTGAGTATCTTTCTCCTCAACCACGTTGAGTATGTGTCTTTTATTTTTCCTCTAGAAAGAGGGGAGAGGGAAATGAAGTTACTTTTTCACTTTCTTACTTACGTCTAGGGATTCTTTTCAACTGAGTTTGTAGGTTCACTTTTAATTCACTCAAGCAATACAAATGATGAAAAACACTGCGTGTAATTTTGTTACATGAATGCCCTTAACCACATCATGAATTATTGGTCAAAACTCCTCCTGTAAGTTAGGGGTCCTACACACACGTATGCAGTCTGCTTTTTCTTAAGAAGAGTAGACATCACTCAGTGGGGCTTTTATATTTAGAAAAAACAGTAAATATATAAATTTTTTCTAAACATATACATTCTTAAAGACAGTTTTGAGAGCGAGCCTTCTTGTTACTGTGCCTGGTGCTGAGTACTTTATAGACTTGCTACACTATGCAAACTGCAAAATGATGATGACTATCCTCTTTTGAGTCTGGGATTGTGCTTTTTCTAACTGCGCTCTGCTGTCTTTCATGCTGTGTCCACAAAAAATCATTAAAGATCTCTAGATCAAGCATCAAAAAATGAATTTCCAAGGAAGAGCTGCCAGAAATCTCTCCCCCTTCTGTAAGCTGACTCTTCACTTGTTTCCTTTGATATGCAGAAAATTTTCAACTTGATATGATCCCATTTGTTGATTTTTGATGTTATGTCATGTGCCATTGGTGTTCGATTCAGAAAGTCCTTTCCTAGAGTACTAACAACTATAATATACAAAGAGCTCAAAAAAACAGACCCCCCCACAAAAAACCCAAAGATCCAATCAAAATGGGCAAATGAAATGAATAGACACTTTTTAGACTAAGAGATACAAATGGCCAATAAATACATAAATAGTTGTTCAGCATAACTGGCCGTTAGAGAAATTCAAATTTAAACAACACTGAGACACCAAGTTACTCCAGGAAGATTGGCCTTTACCAAGAAATCAAATAATACCAAATTCTGGCAAGGATGTAGGGAGAAAGGAGCCCTTCTGCATTGTCAGTGGGAATGTAAACTAGTACAACCACTTTGGAAATCAATATGGAGACTCCTCAAAATCCAAAATTAGAAATTCCATTTGCCCCAACTATTTCCTTTCTAGGTGTTTAGCTGAAGTCATCGTATTACACTGATACATGCATACCCACTTTATAGCAGCACAATTTATAATAGCTAAATCTTGGAAACAGTCCATATGCCCATCAACAGATGAATGACTAAAGGAAATGTGGTATTTATACACAATGAAGTACTACAGTGCCATAAATGATAAACATGAGCCTTTCATAGGTAAATGGATGCACCTTGAGATTATAATATTAAGTGAAATAAATCGGACACACAAGTTTAAATACCTCATTTTTTTTTAATGAGAAACCCCAAATATATATAAAGAGAAAAATAAAAGCTCATAGGAAGTAGGACAGTCTTGAAGAGTTGGAAGGAGCAGCGAGTGATGGGAGGGATAGGGGACAAAAAAAAAATTGAGAGGTGTTATTTACATGTACCAACTTCCCATGATAAATGTAATCATTATGTACTGCAAATATGTACTAATAAAAAAAGAAAAAGATGACTTTCTCTGATGTATTGTTTATTTTCTTGATTGCAATCGGATGTCTTTGATGGAGCAAGAGTGGAATCTGAACCCAAATTGCATAGTGCGGTGGCTCATACTCTACTGAGACGTTGAGAGGCAAGATTAGAGGTCAGCCCCAGCGCATGCCTTGGAATTTAGCAGAGAGCTTACACCAGGGAACACACACTGCATTTCTTTGCCGTTTTCTTCCCTTACTCTCACTCTCTCCCTCTTTTCCTTGGTTATCTTGCCTCATCATGACTATATTTTGTGATATGACTCATCAGCCTATCACTATCGTTTTCTTTATTGACTTTGTCATGATGAATACCAAGAATTACTGTTTCTACTTTAGTCTTCATTTAAAAAAAAAATTTCTGAGCACACTGCTTATATTTTAATTCCAGTACTTAAATTCTTCGTTCTACTCACTTAGAGGGGAAAAAAATTATAAGCCAGGTATAGAAAGACAAATACTTCATAATCTCACTTATATGCGGAATCTAGAAATGACACACTCAGAAGCAGAAAGTAAGATGGTAAATTCTGGGAGCTGGGTTCCTTTGGGGTGGGAGAGAAATACTGATCACAGGGTACAAAGTTTGGGTTAGACAGGATGAATAAGCTCTAGAAAACTATCAGCATGGTGAATATAGCTAATAACAATGTACTGAATGCTTGAACATTGGAAGGGAGAGTATGAATTGTGATAGACACACAGATGTTTAAATTTAAGAATTATTACAGTACAAGACACATTGCTATTAATTTACCTCAAATACTGCCCCTCACTTTGATCACACATCATTCGTCCTGCCATCTGAAGTGGTTCTGAAAGTCCAGTTTGCTGAGTCTATTCAATTGTGCTATTGTGGCTGCCTCGATATCCTGAATCAATTAAAAACATTTATCTTTCATGGTTATTTTAACTTTGGGGAAGAGATAGAAGTCTCATGGTGCCAAATCCTGTGAAAGGTAGACAAGGACAAACTAATTTTTTTTTTTAATAAAAGAAGACAATTTATTTGAAGATGGGAAAGAGGGAAAAGAGAGATGACAGACAGCTACTCAGTACAAGTAGGGTGCATTCGAAAGTGAATTGCTCCCAAACTAATGTTCTAATCCTGACTTTCTGTCAGATGACACTTGGCAACCATTAACCGCTAAAGAGACTTATGAAAGTGGACTTCCAGAACTGCTTCAGAGAGTATCAAGAATGATGGGACAAGTGTGTTTGAAGGGAGGCACAGTGTTTTGAAGGTAGTTAATGCCAATGTGTCTTTTACTGTAATAATTTTTTAAAAATTTCTTCATTCACTGTATATTTTGATCACCACTTATAGATCTTAAAGTTTTACCTCTTTAAGTTCGTAAGGTGATAGATGTTATGAGTAAATGGACAATATAAAATACTTTGTGTTGAAGTTATTGGGTTTTTTCACCAAATAAATGATATGAAAATAGACTATGAAAAGAGATGTCACTGTGCTAAAACGTATAGAAGAGAAATAACCAAATGAAATCACATTTGGATTCAAATTTAAACCAATACACTGTAAGAAAGATACTTTTTAGACAATAATGTAAATGTGAATATGGAATAAGAAGAAGAGTTTAAAATGAAATTCATTTTGAAACTTGATGATTACATTAGATGTTCTTAAAAATTAGTAGCCATGATCACAGTGCTTAGCTAGGAGAAGTGAGGCTGAAATCAGAAGCAAATCCAAGGTTAGTGACCGGACAAACGTGTACTTTGATCTACGTCACATTTCATCCTACAGGAGAGCTCATTCTCCATCTTGTTGTTGGGTTGCCTGAAGTATGTGGCTTCCAAAATCATAAAGGAGAAAGATGAAAACAGAAGAATTGCAAGAAAAAAATCTGGATGATGGTGGTTTATCTATTCCCACTATCCTTTGTGTCCCACCCTATAAGCTAAATCACAGAGTTCTGATCTTAATTTAAGACACAGCTGTGTCAGGAAGGGGAAACGTAGTAAAAACCTAGCATCCCATCAGCCCATCAGCTAGTTCAGGAAATCTTGCACATTTCATTCTCTTTTTACTGACTCAGAATGCAAATTACACATTAGAGAGTTCCAATAGTTAGGAAGCTGATGTAAGTTTGTTTAACTTGGTATTTCTGAAGTTTGTATCACATTGTTTATTTCAGTCCTGGTTCACAAGAACATTGATAATTCCTTGAAAAAACACTATATTTTATAAAACAGTTTGTATGTATGAACTCGAAGATGCATTGTTCTTGCCTTTTTTAAAGGTTCCATGACTGAAAACTCTACAGACTCGTGTGTATTTGTGTCTTAGCTTCAAGGTCGTTTTTTCTAGGAGTGGCCATTTGTACCAATATGGTGATGTCATGACAAAACCAGCCACCAACAATTAATGTACAATTTTATTTCCCTAGATATAGAATTATCCAGATAGGTGTTGGATTTGATCCCTCCATGGAATGAGTTTCCCTGAGTTACCTTAGAATGACATTAATGGCCCACTTCTAGGAAAATAGTAGGATTTCATAGTATTCATTTTATTTAGGTATATAATTGCTAAATTAATCTGATTTTTCTTAGCCTACTTTTCATTCACTTTACGGTTACCTGTACATTTAAAATGTCATTTTCTATTAATTATTAGAGTATATTTATATTTATAAGTTGCATAAGTCATTTTTTGAGCAAAGCAATAAATATATGACAGATAAATAGATTTTTAAAACATGGCGTTGGTTGTAATGATGACATAGTTGGCAGCTGTTGTTTCTGTATTTTGTGACTAGTTGCTGAGGAACCACTTAGAGTTAATGAGAAGTACAGGAGCTTCCCTTGATATTTCATTAGTTTACAACCTGTGTTTTCTAGCTTCATGAATTTTTTGGTCAATGTTGGGAAAACAGGATGTCAAATCTCATTATAAGACGTAGAATATTTAAAAAAATGATGACTTTTCCATATGTGGCAAAACCAATAAATGCTTGCATGTTCTTTATCAAAATTTCTTTATACACCTGTATTATTAAAGATTATTGCATATTAAAAATCTAAATGTAATATAAACATATATAAATGAAGTTAGAAATACTCAATTTTAGTTCTTTTTTTTTTTTGAGAGAGCATTCCTAGATAAAAAAAAAAAATTCCCTCTTCCTTGATCAACTATCCCTATTATTTCTCAAAATACTAGTACTAATTTAATGTGGGCCTCTTCTTGACATTCTGGATGGCAGGGCAAATATCAGGTTAAAATAGATAGTGCTGTTATTCATTCATTATCATTCCTTTATGTATTAAGACCCTCACCAGGTTCTAGGGTTTTGTATAGAGAAGTCAGTGTTGAATCTCATAGCTTAGCCACTGGCTGACTGTAGTTGCAGAGGAGCAAATAGATTCATCACCATGGCAGTCCACAGGTTATGTGTTCAGTGCTCATTCTTCTATCTTCCACATTAATGAAGTGTTGTTCAGGTGTCCAAAACGTGTTTACAGCCATGCGGCTAAATCCTAAACAAGGAGGGAAGCTTGGTAGAACTTCCAGGATAACTCTTAAAAGGAATAACAGAAAACTGGGGGCATTCATTGATAAAAACACTTATCTTCCTTCCAGCTGCCTTGAATGCAGATTAAATGCCTAGATTTTTGTATTGGTCTTAGCTATGAGACAGTTTTATGTGGTAGATGGCAGATGCTAGACTTCTGACAAATTTAAACCAATCATGATATAAAGTGTTTGCTCTGAATTTATTTCATATAAAAGGAAAATAAGTTTTATTATATTTGCTAATACATTTACAGTTTTTTGTTCAAATAATCTAAGTGATTCATTTATCAATAAAACTAAATTATCCTAATTTAAGAATAAATCAAGTAGGCCTTGAATACCTAAGATTCAGATAAGTAGGTGATTGGGGCCATAGACATACAGAAAGAAAATATACTAACATATTTGTAGTAGGAAGTTACTTTGAATTGTCTCTAAATACACCCTAGTTGATCCAACATGAATTAAATGATCGATCGTTGCTAAAGCACAGGGTTTATGAAAAAAGAGAAAAGAAATAGGGTGTAATGCTAAGTTATAACCAGTTTATGGTCTTCAGTGTCTAAGAAGAATGGATTCTGTTCTTCCAAATTCTAGGGCCATCACTAATTATTTACAAATAAGGGAAAATTAATATTTAGAGTTGGTTGGGCCTTAAAAATCTCCCAAGGCAGTGATTTGCATGGGAGAACCTGGTGAGAGTGATTAATGGGCAGCGTGTGGAAGCAGAGTTTGAGGAAGCTAATTCAGAAGGCTCCTGAGCACTGAGAGATCTTCATTTAGAACAGCTCTACTTTTATCCACATATGAATCTATATAACACTTATTTGAAAAACTCTTCCGAAGTTAGCAACATTAGAAATCTACTAGTCTACACAAAATTTTTTTATTGTATTTACTGGAAAAATTTGACTAAAAAGAGACCTCTCTCAACTGCGAATTAGGACCTGACCCTAGTGGGTAAAACAGTAGCCAGTTCCCGCCGTTATGTCGTAGATGTATAGTTTTTCCTCATTTAGTGGCCTACCTGGTGTAATGACTGTTCAGACTTAAAACCAAGGCACGGACTTATGAGCCATCTTTGTTTTTTTGTACAGTTCTGTACATCTTGTTTATAGACCCTCAGTGTCCTTTTTTGCACAGTGTAGCTTGTTTCTGCAGTACTGTAATTTTTGCCGATTGTACTGTACAGTAGAGTACTATAGTTTTATGTTCTGTTATGCATTGCAGTAGTGCATGTAAGAATTACACAAATAAAAGCAAAGTCATCAAGTGGACATTTCATTTGACAATTTATCTGTTCTGAATATCATGATGTGCATACTTCATACAATTCTTCATTTAGCCACCAATTCATTTAAGGACCTACTTGCAGGAACCAACTCCGGTAGTTAAACAAGAAATGTCCTTATGGTAAATGTGCTCCCGGATAATCTGTACAATACTTGGAAGTGAGCAAATGTTGGAGACTGAAGAACTAGTTACAAAGCCTACTCCATTTGCTACTCCAGAGAGGTAATAGGCTCAGGCCAGAGCAGAATCAACAAAACTACATGAGAATGTGTATTAGTCATCCCAATAGGTTCTTGCCTCTTTTATCAGTAGTGTGACCAGATCTCTGCTTTTAGTTCCTTGTGTTAAAAATGCTCAGAGTAGTGTTTTAGGTTTTTTTGTTTGTTTGTTTGTTTTTCCCTAATTGCATCCTGACTTACACACACACAGTCAATGCCCTACATTTTACCAAAGACAACTATTGGGACTGGACATTTAATTTACCTTGTAATTATGCAATGTGCAGCTTCAAATTTTGGGTCTAGTTTTTTGATACATCCATCTTTAGGTTCTAAAAAAATAAAAGATTATTTTAGTCCAGTTATTAGCATTCTGGTTTTCTTATCAAGCCTCAAGCTGAGAGGTAAACCCCTGAGCATTTTCTGAAGTTTTGGTGTAGGCCTCTTCCTACACAGCCCCGTGCTTACTACCTCTTTGTCATTCTCGTCCAAGAGTTACTTGGACTCTGCATTTGCTATCATTAGGCTTTATATGCACATGGCTACAAGTGATAATGAAGTAAATGTCGATCAGTTTGTCTGGTGGACATCACTTTTATTTCCCACTGAAGTCATTACTGTCTTCAGATCTCACTAGGTGAGAAAACCAAACCAAAGTTTCGTTTGTAGGTGGTCCTTTCTCTACAAAATACTTTTGTTCTGGTGCCAAATGTTCTACCGGTCAGGGGCAGTTAGGAAAACAGACATCACTAGCCATATTATAAGCACAAGGTATATTTATTATCATGACCTGAGACACATGTTGAAAGGACGGGTAAAAAAAGGTCAGAAAGTTACTTCTGGCTTTCAGAAATGCCAGAATTACAGAAAAGTCATTACTAATGAACTTAGCTCTCTGCAACACCAAAGTCAGTGATTCTCAGGAGGATGCCCAGACATTGCTAGAAGCTGCTGTTGATTATCACAGCTGCCTACGGCACTGAAGTGGGTAATTCTCAGGAGGATGCCTGGAAGCCACTGGCAAAACTCCCTTTCTGCCATCTGCTGATACCCTTTCTCTAAGCAGTATAAGGAAGTTGCTGAGAAAGAGCACCCGGTACTCAGCACAAGACACGTGCAAAAGACTGCTGAAACTGAATGGATATTGCACCCGGTCTTCACTTTACAAAGTAATGAAGAAGCAGAAAAATGACTGCACAAGCTAAAACCATGCAAGATAATTTTAATAATCAAGAAAGAAGTATAACTGTTTTACAGACTTTAAAAATTTTCATGAAGTATTAGTAACCCTTTTATGTTTAGTTATACTCATATAAGGAAGAGAAACATAGCAAAACTAATATTTGTGCACAGTACATTAATCTAAAACATCAGAAGCTGGCAACCCATTTTATTTCTTTTTGTAAAATATGTCAAGGGTAGTTTGAACAGTACTTGGAGTGTCGTCATGTAACTTATTATATGGAGACAGCATCTTTTATATGTCTTGGTGAATTGCATAGCCCTTGCCAAGTTTGGATCAGCTTCCACAATTTTAGACTTTAAACTTTTAGTGCCATGAATTATCTCTGAGGATTCCCTTACTCTGAAGTTCTTTACCCACATCATTCCCTCTGGGACAAATCATCCTTTTCATTATAACCACTTTCTTCATTTGTCCACAAAGCCTACGTTGAGTAGACTAGTGAGGAGTCTACCTGCATAGCTAGATTCTCTATGGTGGTACCCCTGTGATCAGATAGTTTTCTCCATAATGTCACTTATGTTTTGTTTCAATTACCATTTCAGCATTGTCATTTAGCATTTTCGTTGCTGAAATTTGAAAGTAGTTTTTTGGAATTGGTATTATATCACTAAAATATGGGGAATGACATCTGTACATATTGGAAACTTCAGAAGGAAAGGCTATATGGCTTAGTGATCAGAGTCCTCTGATTGGCATGGAAAGTAGGAGTTGAGAGAATAGTAAAATAAATGTTAACTTTAAAAATGTAAATATA
>PVJO010005034.1:0-102895 GCA_004026905.1 Hystrix cristata | reverse complement strand
CACTTTAACCGCTGAGCTAAATCCCCAGCTGCCCATTTCTCTTATAAGTTGATTTATCCGAGGGATTTGTTATAATAAGGGAAGACTAACTAACACAGTTAGGTATTCCCTTGCAGATACAAGCATGATAACTAAAAAAATTATAAATATTTGGTCTCTATCTCCATGATCAAAGATTAAAAAGTAGTCTACTTTCAGAACATTTATCTACTTACAAACAAAATAAAGACAAATTGTTTTATCTTTTTGTCTTTTTCCTTGGGTAGACACCCTTCATTTGTTTTTATAAGATATTATAAATTACTTCTTGATATCTTTCCTCAAATTCCCACTAAATCCATAGTTTATCATGCGTGACATCTACTTTCTTCCATATTTTGAAAATGATGTTGATGACATACCCCATTTTCAGTCTTCTAGCACCTCTTCTTCTAGGATCCTCCAAATTCACCAACAACCATGATCTTATCTGCACTTCTATTTATTCAGTCTTTTAGCAAGTAGTGGTGTGTGTGTGTGTGTGTGTGTGTGTGTGTGTGTGTGCATGTTACTGGGGATTGTAGTACTTATTAAACTTTTATAATGTGCCAGGCACTGCACTGGGCTTTGGAGTTCATCTTTAGGCAAACAGAAACAATTTGTCAATCCAAAGAGCTCATTATGTATTAGAATTGACAATTGAACGCAAGGTCTTCACACGGAACTATATTCTCGATCTTTTTTCTTATTTTTCATTTATCTGTCTATTTTTTTTTGAGACAGGACCTCACCAAGTCTTTAAATTGCCCAGGCTGAGCTTGAATTTATAATCCTCTTCCCTCATCCTTGCAAGTAGGTGGAACTTCAGGCATGTACCACTGCACCCAGCTTGAGCTCACCTTTTGATGATCTGTAAAGATTACACATTGAATGACCAGCTCAGTGTAAACTTGGAATAAACCACTAAAAGTTAAAAGTAAATTATTGTGTTCACTTAGACATCACCTAGGTGCCTATTGAAATGATATAGAGAAAATTAGCATGGTTCCTGTGCAAGAATAACATGCTGTTTCACAAAGCATTCCAATTTCAAATAAATAAACAAATACAAATGAATTCTGATGGCAATAGGTGTCATAGGAAAATGATGTAATAGAGAGTAAATGAATAATACAAGAAATGTAAACAGCACAAAGCAATGAACACATTAAAATTAATTCATACTGTCATATGTGCCACTAAAAATTAACACAGCCACGTGATAGAAAGCAATGGCTATGGGATGATGGGGACCTGCCCTCATCCCACAGATAATTCCTCCCTCAGAAAGTATCCTCTGAGATGCGGCCTGAAGAATGAGAGATCAGACATGTAAAGAACCATACAAGATGCTTCTGATCTCAGGAAAGAGCAAGAAGAGGGAGAAAGGAAGGAAGGGAAAGAGAAAAGAAAAGAAAAAGAAAAAACGGAAAAATGTAAATAAAGCTATTGTAAATAAGGAGGGGAGGGGGAGTGGAAGGGGTGGGGAAGATGGGGAAACCAAGATACATCATGTACAGGTACAAACTATGATGAATATGATCATTATGTCTATCTAAAATGTACCAATACATATTCTTGGTGAAAAAAAAAAAGTCAATTGTTTTAACTCCTCCCCCCCCCCCAAAAGAAGTGGAATTGTAAGGAGCCCTCTGTGTTTCAGGAGCCTTGTAGATCAAACAAGTTGAGATTTTATTCAAGAGAAAACCACTAGAGGGCACAAGGTCTTAATCAGCTTTGGGTAAGTCTAATCACCTTCCATGGCAGCTCTTTGGGCAACAAATACAAGCAACTACTAGCAACTTCATGTATCTTTAACAGCAGAGTCGTTGGCCAAGAGCAAGGCTACTGCGGTCTTCTTCCTAAGCAGAAATTTAATTTCCTTCCTTCCTGCTTTTGCTATCTTAACCTATTGGGAATGTATCAGTCCCAATACAAACTGAAGTACATGCTTGCTCAGCTCACTGTGACCCATAATAATCTAACATTAGCGTGTTGGAAATGGAAATTCAATCACAAAAGACATCTCCGCTCCCAGACCGTATAGAAGTCATTTCATTAAAGTTTGCTTCCAAAAAGTGTTTTTCCCAAAAGCTGGTGTCTCCTTAAACGATTATGTTAAAGGGCTCTAATGAAGACGTACATGAACAGAAATATCAGCACTAATGGTGCTTGATTCTGTCTTTGTCATTTGGGTGATGAGAAATAAAGAAGACTGCCTATCCCGTTAATAGAATCCTTTTAGAGCTCTTCAACTGAACAAGTCTTTATGGGACAAAGTGTCCTGGCTGAAGCAATTTTCTTGGGCCAGTGGCATGACTGCAGAGCAAACATCTTCAAAGAAGAGCAGGAACAGTAGCTACCGAGAGGTGCAATTTGCAGTAGCACCAAGTCCCGTGCCCTGTTTTGCTTCCCCCTTCCCATTCCTCTCTTCCTTTTTTTCTACTTTTCCTTCCTCCCATCGCTAAGCTTTCTGCATGTTGTAGGAATCGCACTCTCCAGGTTGCCTTGGTCTTCAGCTCCAGCACACATTAATGGATCTTTAGGTCTTAATTCAAAGATTTGGATCTTCGAAACAGTGATGTTTCTTAAAGCCTGAGCTTCCTTATCTAAGAAAGGAGTTTGGCTCCTGTTCCACTAGATTGGTAAGTGAGAGAACGCATATAAAGTACATAACAGGGACCAGATATACTGAAAAATTCCCCACAAACCTAGCCTTCCTGCATGCATCCCACATCTTTCTCTCCACTTGCCACCTCCAGTACCGGGGATTGAATTCAGGACCTCCACACTGGATTACATCCCCAACCCTTTTTAATTTTTTTATCGTGAGACAGAGTCTTGAAAACTAACTAAGTTCCACAGGCTAGCCTCAAAATAGTGATCCTCCTGCCATAGCCTTCCATAGTGCCAGCATTACAGGTGTGTGCCATCATGCCTCATGACCCCACCATTCTCATCCTTCCTTTTTCTCCTCTTCCCCTGCCCATGACATAGGTCAACAAGCTGTTCAGATACCTCATTCACTTCAGCTAGAGCCCTTGGGGCCAAGGGCTGGAAACCAACAGTACAGAGTCTAATGCACAGAGGAATGTATTCTAGCAGGCAGAGAAAATATCTATTTTGCTTTTATTTCAATAAATTTCCCCTCTGATTAGAGGCAGAATTTTTTTTTAAGTTGAGTAAAGCTCTATAATGAAGTTGGATCCTAAACCTGCACCCATGCCTTCTTAGTCAGAGACATATAAGACTCTGGATATTATAGCAACTTGCCAGCAGAAGTCAATCCAAGGACAGAACTAATATCTAGTTGATTAGAGCACAAACCAAGCTTTCCTAGGTAATCTCCTAGAAACAAAATTCAGAGACCCAGATTCATTCTGTGCCTCACTTTGCCATCACCTACAACCCTGGAGTCTTTTGCTTCCAGGTGTGAACAACAAGAGACAGAGAGAGAGGAGGGGATGAATGCATAGCTACTTTGTTAGGAGCTATGCCTGGAAGTGGTAAACATTTCTCAGGCCAGAATATAGTGATAGGAACTCACCAGTCAGCAAGGGAAGCAGAAAAATAGAATCTAGCTCTGGCCCAGAAAGAAAAGTAAATAGAATATGATCAACACATAATGAACTCAGTATTAAAACAATCTTTTGTTATAAATATTTGGTATTTTTCATTGTCATGGGTATTTGTTGTACCGGGATTTCACTAATACATAAGAAAATTAAAGGATCAGAAACAAAATTAATTGTTTTTAATCTTTAAGTTCCTATAGAAGGAAAAAAATAGGAACAAAGCTTTTGTAAGTAAGGAGGCAGGAGGGGGTAAAGGGAGGGGAGGGGAAAAGGTAAAAAAAGAAGCAGCACGATATATCACGTGCAGGTACAAATCCCCTATGATGATTGTTATCATTATGTACATCTAAAATGTACCATTTTAAAATAAAATTTTTTAAAAAGTTCCTATAGAATGTAATGACTGCCTCCTTCTAAATCTTTCCATACATCCCACAAAAGCCACATAGGTCAATGAGGGGAGGAAATGATGTGACACATAACATTGTCTGGGAGCACCGCATCTACATTCTGCTGTTAGGACAGAAATATCTTACCATTGTCCCTTTTCCTTCCCACTTTTCTATGACCCCTCAGTCTCCCTAATTTTTTTGCCACCTACTCATTCCTTGTGCTCAGCCTGTGGTATCAGTTCTGGTTAGACTAGAGGCCAGGGTTCAGAGGGTGGCGATGGGAAAAATGCTAAGCTAAGAGAATGCTGGTAGTTTTATATTCCTTAATTGCATTATCTAAGGCATCTTTGTGTTACCTCTGGCTTAGAGAAGTAGCAAGCTGAAGCTGATAAGGTGAGAAAAAAACAATTGCCCTAAGATCATTTCTGCCCTGTAAAAACCAAACTGAGAGGTAGGAACAAAAACATTCCTCCAACAGAGCACACATTAAAGAAGAATAACTCATTGTCTCAGTTACTTCCTCATTGCAGGGACAAAATACTCAACATCCATAAGTTAAAGGAGAAAAGGGTTATTTTAGCTCACAGTTTGTTGAGGTTTCAGTCCATAATTGGTTGCTCCAAGACAGGGTGGCATGGCAGAGGGGCATCACAGAGGAGAAACAGTCCATGGCAGGGTAGACAGGCCACAGGAAGCAAAGCAGCACCATCCAGCCTCACTTTCCCTTTTATTCCATTCAGGCTGCAAGCCTATGTGTTGCTGCCACCCACATCTAGTGTGGGCTTTCCCATTATCCACACCCAGAACTATGCTAAACAGGCTCTTTTAGTCATCACACAGCCATAATCCATATTCACACCTCTGGATCCTAGATCCAGCCACCTCTGAAAAGCTCCACCTAGGAGTGCATGAGGCTTTGGGGGGCATTTTAGTATAAACCATAACACTCATAAACCATAGTACATAACTTTAGGTTGCTGGTTTATGTCTTTATTATTTCAAAGTTTTTTGTAAATTTTTGATTCAATTTGTTACTTTGGAGGTGACTATAAATTGGAATATTAGTATAAATTTAGCACTATTTGTTAACATTAAAGATGTATCTATCTTTGAACTCAACAATTTTTAGAAAGTTGTCCACAAAATGTAGTAACATGTGTGCAAGGAAGTTATTCATTGTTTCCATTGAAGCATCTTGGTAGTAAGAGAAGATTAGAAACAACCTAAATGCCTCTTTATAGGAAATACCTAAATAATTTTGTTATAGCCAGGCAACAGATCGTTATGCAGCCATCAAGAAAGAATGAGGAATTCTTTGTGCTGGAGGATTTCCAAAGTAGAATAAAGGAGAAAGCTACACATAATAGTGTATGCAGTCTGCCACCTTGTTCATGTATGGCAAGGGAAGGGACTATACAATTATCTGTGTAAGTATATAAAATGTCTCAGGAAGAATCTCAAAGAAATCAGTTACACTGGTGGTCACCGAGGAGGGCGGCTGGGGACAATAGACCATGAAAGGAGATATTTTCAACTTTCCTCACACTACCTCTTCAGAAAAATTCAGGTCAGTACTTAATTAATTAATTATACCAGCAGAACAAGGGCTACAGAGAGAGTGGTCACACCTCCTCATGTAAGCCGGAACATTCCGAAAAGGCACATCACAGGGGAGAATGCGGGAGCCACGGGAGAGTCCTTTCCATGAGTCAACTTGAAAGGAGAATCTAGGCTTTCCTTTTACGAAGAAAGGCAGAATTTTCTTTCATGGCAATCAGACTCTGCTCTCTTACACTTTGTTCCAACTTGGCTACAGCTCAGAAAAGTAAACAGCAAAAGTAGGTGAACCATAAAATTAAGCCCACATCATTGGGATGTTAAGTAAGGCTATTAAATTTGTCATTTGGGATCTAAATATTGGAGTAAGACTTTGATGATACTCTGAAATTGTACCTAAAACAGACTAATCCAGAATAATAATTCAGCAAACAGCATGATTGAAAAATTTGAAAAACTACTCAAGCTTTCCAATTGGTATTTACAATAGCACATTCCCATCCTTAATGACATAAAATGAAATAACTTTACAGATGCTTAATGCATCAGGGCTCAGGAAATCTAGAGGAAAAGCAGATGGTTTGTGTATATCTGAGAGCATTTTAATATTAAGCAAATGAGCCACAACTAAATGGGTGTGGCAGAGGCAAATCCCATTGCATGCTTAATCTTCAGAAGTGGGTATTTCAGATGTTTGTCCACTGTAGAATTCAAGAGTTTATTCTGAATGGCTGTAGGGCAGGGCCTGTGGGAATTAAACAAGGCTAAGACTGAAGAGACCGGAGGAATGAGAATCACACTAGGCACAGATGAAAACTGTAATGGAAGCTGCTCAGCCTGGGTGAAAGGCAAAGGAAGACTTCTTGTTCACGGAGTTGAGACTGGGGATGTAATTGTTGCTAAACTAAGAACAGATGAAAGCTAGACCAATTTTCTCTAGAAATATCACAGAGATACATGGTAGAAGGAAGCCTGCAGAAGTGGAAGAGATGAGGTGGAGACAAAGATGGGTGGAGAGATTGGAGAGACAGAAAGCAAAGGGGATTAGTGATGCAAGAACTTTAAAAGAAAGAACGTTATGTTTTAGATTTTAAATGTCCTCAAAAGTTCGTGTGTTAAAACATGACCCACACCGAGGTAGTGTTCAGAGGTGGGGCCTTCGGAAGATAAGTGAATGGACTAATCCACTTACGGATTCTTAATTTAGTGGGCTACTGGGTGATAGTGGGAATTTTGGACGGTAGAACCAAGTTGGAGGAAGTAGGTGATGGTGGGTGTGCCCTCGAAGAGTGTATTTTGTCCCATCCACCTCTCTCTCTCTCCTGTCTCTAGGCCCCTGCCAGCCACCAAGAAGTGAGCAGCTTTGATCTATCTCATGCTCCTCAGCATGGTGTTCTGTTTCATCATAGGCCTAGAAAAAATGAGCGAAGAGACCATGGACTGAAACCTCTGAAATAAATCTTTCTTCTTTTATATTGATATTCTCTGGTACTTTATAACAGCAAGGAAAAGTCTGCCAACACAGGCAGCAATCATATACATATATATGTGTGTGTGTGAGTGTGTGTGCGTGTGTGCACATGTGTGTGTGTATGCATATATATAGAGAGAATTATATTTACATATATATCATACATATATAATATGTATATAATACATATATATTACATATACAATATATATACTATACATACAACATATATACACTGTGTATATATATTCTCAAAACAACACATTTCCACTCTAAATATATATAACTCCTATTTGTCAGTTGTACCTTAATAAAGCTGAAAAATTTTTCAAGGAAAAAAAGGTAAGAATAAGCCTAACAGCATCCCAAACTTGGTCTCAGCTCAGTAGTATTAACCTCACCTGAGGACTCGTTAGAGAAGCAAAGCCTCAGCCTCAAGCCCCCAGCAGTTCGCTGAGTGAGAAGCAGAGGCGACCAGCAGCCTGTGCTGACAAGCCCAAGACATCTCAGGTTTGGAACCACTAAAGTACCCCTCTGCCTAACAGAATATCTGAGGTGATCTGTGTTATAAACATTGCCACTAAACATAAAAGTGATGTAAAATTGCTAAAGCTGTCAAAAGCCTCAGAAACAAACCCAGCCATTTCTTTCCAGCACAGTATTTCCAGAAATTAAGTTTCAAATGAAATTTGCAAACTGTTCAATGGAGAAGGAATAATGAGGATGGGCAGGAAATGATGAGTGCATTTGAATGGACTTCTAGGGACAAAATACAAACTAGAATGTTCGCTTGGACTTCAAAGCAATGGCAGTGCATATGAATTGAGAGACAAACAGAAAAAGTGAACTCTGGGATTTTTTATGTTAAAAAATGAAAAGGAAAACAAATGAAGACTATTTGGAGTTTAGGATTTTCCTGAGAATTGCCTTGGTGATAACACAGTATCACCGAATGGGAAAACCTTACGGCTCTTGTCCTATACCTGCGGTTTGGTACTCCAGTTCTGCCAGCTCCGAGTGACAACATTCTGGGTCCTTCACAGAACAGCAGGGTTTACATGCTTTCATTTGTGCTTCCTTTATTGTGGAAGAAATAGAGACGATGCATTGAAGCATGTAACTACGGCTATTATCAATTTTCAACTTACCAAACAAATAGGCTCATTTCATTAAAAAAAAAAAAAAAGGAGAAAGAGGAAAAGCTGGAAAAAAGAAGGAAGATGAAAAAGAAGAAGGAAAAATCAGAGGAGGATGACCAAGAGGAGGAGAAAGTAAGGGGGAAAAAGGAAGGAACAATGTTTAGAGAATGTATTAGGGATTCTTAGTGTATTTTTGACAGTGTGATCACCCCTTCTCCATAACCTCATATAAAACAAAATTTTAAAAACTTCATCCAAAGATGTATATCATTCGTTAGTGCCTCGGGGAGTCATATTTAGGATTTTTCTCCAAAAGTGCTACAGGACTGACATGGATTTTCAGTTGGAAACAACAAAGCCTCATGCTATTTGGGTGGGATTATTAAAATTAAGATTTTTGAGTCTAGTAAATTTTTTCAATACGTTTGATGTTTTGAGCCTTTGACCCAGCACATACTTACTATTTGTTGTCAGAGGCTTTGAAACCTTCAGTTCACCAGGTTATTGTTGTTTTATGAGAAGTCATGTGGACACTGTCTTAGTTACTTTCTCATAGTCTGGACAAATTACCTGACACCCAGGAGTTAAGAAAGAAGGGTTTGTTGTAGCTTACAGTTTGTAGGGTTTCAGTCCATAGTTGGCTGGTTCTAAGGCAGACAGCATGACAGGGAAGAAATAGTTTATGGTGTGGCAGGCAGGAAGAAGCAGCCTTCTTTCTGCTTTCCCTTTTTAATCTGACCAAGCTACATGTGTACTGGATGGTGCCACTCATCCCTGGTGAGTCTTCTGTCTTCAGTAAACCCATTCAGTCACACCCAGAAGTATGCTAAACCAATCAGTGGACTAATCCAGTATCACATGTCCATGATCCAGTCACTACCAAAAGTCCCATGTGTCCTCAGAGCATATAAAATCATCTGACCTGGTTTTATTTACATGTTCGTGTTAATTATTATCTGCCTCTTTACCTAGAATGCAATTTACATGAAGAATGAGATTTTATTTTCTCCTACATCACTGCCAGTCTGTGGCTGGTGGCAGCAGATAACTGATGAAGAGTTTTTCCTTCAATGCTAGAGAAATTCTGGAGTGGGCGGAGTGTGGGCAGAGTGAACAGCAAAGCTCAAGAGCAGTACACTTCAGGGGTATTTTAAAGGAAATTTTGACTACAGTGGGGCTCTGGGGTTATGCACAGTGTACGGGTGGGTGATGCTCTGATTGGTTGCCACTCTACACAGGGCTGCTCTGGAGCTCAGGCAGAGACTACAGTCTTGAATATGGCCCATATGAATATGAGAACACGGGATGTATTGTTTGTTCCTTATTGGCCGTGTACACTTAAATACTTTTATTCAAGAAATAAAGTTTAAAGTTCAGGATTTGACAGTACAGTGAAGAAAGAGGAGAAAACCAGTGACCTACTGGAAGTCCAGTAGAAGTCAGGGTCTATAGAGAGCTGATGGTGTGGCTTTTGGCAGTTCAGGGTCACTGAAGATCGTTTCCTTACTTGCAAAATGGGGTAATAGTAATGATAATAATAGTATATGTTACAGGAGGATGCGTTAATAAAATGAGCTGTTTATCAGCTGCCCTTAGGAGGCTCTGCAAATAACAATTCCTTTCCCTTGTTTCTGCTCTTACATGTTCTAGCGATATGATCACAAGTTGGAGGTTAATGTCTTCAGGTCAGACACAGAAAAATTAAACTAACCAGAGCTCAGTTGCAATTTAAAGGTCATGCCTTTGGAATTAGTTGAAAATTTAGAATTAAGAGAAAGTTGCCACAGAATAACTCACCTATATTTTTCACAAATGTCAAGGTCATAAACACAAAATCAGGAACAGATTAAGGAGAACTAAGTAGACATAACATTAAATGCAACTTGTGTTTCTAGGTTGGATCCTGAACCCAATAATATTTTTTTGTTCTCTGTAGAGGACAACTGTGGGATAATTGGTAAAATTATAAGGTGTGTTGATGCTGATAATGATACAGCATTATGTAAGAGAATGTTCATGTTTTTGAGAAATATACATTGAAGTATTCGGGGGTAAAAGGCAACACACTTGTAATTTAACCTTATATGGTTAAAAAGAAAAGAATCCACAAATATGTGTTTGAATGTGTGCATATATGTACATACACAAATACAACATAGAAATAAGGAAAATGCAAGTGTGTAAAATTAGAACATTTAGGTATTGTAGATGAAGGGTATAGGGAATTTCTTTGTACAATATTTTCACTTTTCTGTAAAAATGAAATTATTTTAAAATATAAAGTTTCATTAAAAAGGTTTCTTTATAAAAGACAAAGTAAATGACTTTTATGTTATAATGGTTCAAGAAATCCTACAGAAGAAAAAAAATTAGCAGTCAGACATTGGAATGGAAGTACATTAAAATGACACAAGTCATAAACCAGAGTGTTGGCAAGGCTCACAGAATTCAGGAGGCCTTAATTAGAAGTGAGGAGGGGTTGGGGATTTAGCTCAGAGGTTAGAGCACTTGCCTATCAAGCACGAGGCCCTGAATTCGGTCCCCAGCACCAAAAAACCAAACAAACAAAAAAAGAAGTGATGAGACTAGGCCGGTGATACCCTGACACTCGCATTAACTCAGCGTCAGTTCTTTCTATAAGGTACAGTCAACATGAGGGCACGATTTTTGTGGTTTCTGAGATGCCTTGAAGGCACTACGTGGTTTGTCAGAAATTTCTGTTTGAAAATAAAGAAAATGCAAAAGCTTAATTGTACTAGGAAATCAGCAACAATCCACACACATCTAATCCTACCTCTAAATAGCTGGTCTGGGATAATGTGTTCTAGAAAATCACATATTCTTAGAATGTAAAGCGGGAGTCTGCACACCTAATTCACGCTATTTTAATTGCATCATTTCAATCATTTCAATTTTGCACTGTTTCAGCCCCTCCTTAACTTAATGTACATATTCAATTCTTCATTTCTGGAAAAAATCATGACATGGAATATACAAAATGTACATATATACAAAAATATGAATTAATACTGCTAAAATATTTCTGTATAACATAATTATGTAATTATGTATTCATGTGTAAATATGTATATATGATACATGAAATATAATGAACTATTAAGATTCAATAAAAAAGTTACTGGAATTTATAAATAGCTCAATAAAAAGAACAAGTGTAAAACTCACAGAAAATAATCAGTGGAATGCTAAAACAAGCTCCTTACCCCTATACCCCAAAATAAAATCTGTTAAAATTGTCTAAAAGGATCTCATTCTGATATATTTAAGCAGTGTGTATTTAAAACTTGTATTAAAGTGAATAAATACATCCTATTGAGAAGTAGCAAAAGATAACAAAATAATCAGTCCTAATGAGAAATGTATGTGAAAGTACTAAATTAGGAAATGCTGTATCAAAAAATCTGAAGTTTATAAAGAGTGAATTCTTCTAAAATTAATCTATAGACTTATTTATTCACAATAAAATCCATGTTAGGAGGGAAGAGGTGGGATTAGAGGAAATAATTCTAAAATTAATCTTAACATAGAAATGAAAGCATAAAATGAAAAGTGTTAATCTTAGTCTCTTCACGGTGCTATAAAAAAAACAAAACTATGTACTTGATAGCTTAAAACTTATTTCTCACAGTTCTGGATGCTGGTAAGACTCGAGGTCAAGGCACCAGGAGATTTGGAGTCTGGTGAAGGTCTACTTCTGTTCCAGAGATAGGTGTCTTCTCACTTCAACTTCAGCAGTAGAAAAGGAGAGGTGTCTCTCAGCCTCTTTTATAAGGTAACAAATCTCACCCCTGAAGGCTCCAATTTAGTCGCTTCCCTAAGACATCACTTCCTAATACCATCACTGTGGGGATTAGGATTTCAACCTACAAACTCTGGGGAGACACAAACACTAAAATTTCAGATCATAGCAGCACTCAATTATGATAGTCAAGATTACTGGATCTCTGGTAAAATTAGTGCAGTATGTTATGAGATCCACCGTAAAATATGTTGATCCTTTTGGAAAGCAACCTTGCAATTGAACGAAGAACATTTCCTGGTAATTTCATTATAGAGATTGTAACTAAGGAAATTATGCAAAAGATACAGGGAAAAAGAGCACCAAAATGTTAAACGCATAATGATATGTATTGTCAGAAACTGCCAATCCTGGTCAGTTCTGACTACCAGAAGCCTATTTGGGAACCAAGGTGGGGTATCACTTCACACTGATAACTGAGCCTATCAGATGAAAGACGCTGAATTAAAATGCAAGGATTTCACTCTATGAACAAGGAAGAGCAAAGAGTTAGGTGTGACTCAAACAGAATCTCCAAACTCTAGGCTCATACTAATAGCTGTAGTCAGAAGCTGGCTGCCTTGACCCTCAGTGGCCTCAGTGGCACGATGACTGATGTCAGCAGGGAAGGGAGAGGGGCCATTGCACTCCAGAGCATAGCATCTACCATTTGATGGTGTCACACACATCTCACAACCAAAAGGGAGCGTAAACAGGAAGAGAAGTCCAAGTCAGAACTGCCTGTGGGCATCGAGACGTCAGAACGTGGCAGGCAGCCACTTAGCCTGGCCTGGGCACAGGCACAGAGATCTGTTTTCTGATATCTCTGTCAGATGCTTTGATATTTGGGGCCTTCCTGAGCAGGAAGGAACTACCCCTCCCAGGCTAGGTAATTCTTAGAGACAGCAAACTCTCCCGTAAGCCAGTGTGCCTTTCATCAGCAAACTAACCACTTCGGCACACACACACACACACTCACGCACACACACACGCACACACACAGACACACGCCATTTCCCTTCTTTATAAGCTCACACACTGTGAGACACTGTTCCCCTGTCCTAATTATCCCAGAGCAAAGCACAAAGCTAGTCAATCCTAAACTTATTTAGCCTGTTTAGCCTGCCTCACCTATTTCTTCCCACAAGTATGCACAATAAAAGCTCTTTCCCAGTTTCCCCCGATTTGTGCCAATAACCCACTTCCTGTATCCCTTCTGTGACCCTGTGTGGGTGGGGGGTAGAATATGCTGCTCTCCTCTTGGGAACTCTGAATAACAAAGTCCCTGATCTATTGGCTTCCCTTATTTGCAAAAAAAAAAAAAAAAAAAAAAAAATAGAATCTATATTTTAAAACAGTGCCTAATGGCACATGTTTGTAATCCCAGGACTTGGAGGCTGAGACAGGAGGGTCACTGTGAACTCCAGGCCAATCTGGGCTACATAGTGAGTTCAAGGCCAACCTGAACTACACAAGGAGACCCTGTCTCAAAAAAGAAAAAAAAAGCAAACAAAATAGTGGCTGATGGACAAATTGTTAGCACCTAGCCTAAGAATTTTTAGCAGCCCATATCTCAGTGTTTTGAGCAGTCCACAGTATCCAACAGACCCAATACTCAGACAAAGACAATTATAGATGCAGAATTAAATTAGCCTCCTCTCCATGCACCCAATGCCTTGTATGCTTGCTCTGAGGGGATCTGGGTCTCAAGCAGGCCAAATGGGTCTGCCTACCCATCTAGACCACACGGCCTACACCCCAGAACCACAGCAGCAACGACTGAATAAAATGGTTACCTTAAACTAGCAACTGAAAAGGGGAGAGTCATTATACTACAAAATCTTCTAAAACATTCCCTCACATCTGGGAGGTTACACTCCCTCCAGCTGGGCCTGGAACTCCTTCCTGTGGCAGAGAACTGGGTGAACATTGCATGGCATCTGGTAAATATAAGCAAATGAGACTTTTTCTAGTCTGGAGAAACATCTGTAGGTGCACCGGGGTCTCGCTCCAGGAAGGTGGCGGGGTCTCGCTCCAGGAAGCTGCAGCAACATACGACTGCTGCAGCAAACCTCATCGTAAGAACGGCTTTTAGCAGAAGCTCATGAAAAGGGGAGAAAAAGATTGCTGTGGTTTCCTCCCGTAGGCATTAAGAGCCCAGGGAAAGCACAGTCCTTCAACCTTCTTTCTCTATACACACAGGAAAGAACTGAAACACAGTTGTCACTTTAAACTACATCGGAGACCATAACTTCAGCACTAAGATAAAACAGGGTTTCTTAGTACGGCCCCCAGATTAAACCTGACCAGTGAACACTGGGCTGGGTGGACTTTTCCATACACGGGGCAGTTCAGCTCAGGCATGCTGACCACAGGACGGTAGCCAGTCACCCAGCTGAGTCTGAGTTTGGGGCTGCAGCCTGACTGCACAGCGTCCAGTAACTCACAACACTAGGCATGCCACCCCAAAGATCTACACACCCAAGGAGGATGTGTAAGTAAAAGAAAACCCACGCTGGCTATCAAACGCCTTCTGAGAGAGACTAGAGAGAACATGCCAGAGAGGAGGCTGGGATTGTGCGGCGGCTGGTGGTCTAGAGCCAGTCTAACTCAGGGAATTGTATGGAGAGAAGAGGGATTAGTGGCAACTTGTGCTAGCTTCAAAGTGACCAGCTTACAGGTCCCAAGAGGGCAAATGCTTGTAGTTTTTTAGATATAATATGTTTATTAAAAATAGTGTCATCCTTGTTATCATATCTCTGAGACAGAAAGAAATGCCCCCCATCATCCTCCTTACCGCTACAAACTGAGCTTCAATCTTCCCTGTACATTGGCGCCCTTAGCTTGCTGGCTGGTGGGAACCTGCTCACTCTGCATGCTTTCTTCAGTTCAGTCTCTAATTCTAGGTTCATTGTCTAGTTACTAAATTTACTCTGGTCCTTTTCTCTTGCTTTTTGATTCTCTTTGTGCACTTTGGCTTGGATCTACCCCACTGCCCACATTTGGACTATGTCAAATAAAATTCCTGCCCTGGCTGAACACTTATCCACCTCCTCCGCTGACCAATCCTGATCTTTTGGGCTTAGTCAGCCTAGAAGCTCAGTCATCTGACCCTCCTAAAGGGCAAAGACGGGATGGCTGCCCAGCTGGGATGGTTGCCCAGCTGAGTAAAAAAAGCAGGACACAAATTGTGTTTGCAACTGTGTGAAAACATGCCAAGAGGAAATAACAGAAAGACATTCTTAATTCATTTTTTAAAAATTATTATTGTGACATTGTTAGTACTCTAAGTCTATTCTAAGACCCTTTAAAACTTGTGTCATGTGGCTCTTTTCCCTTAAACACGGGGGTCAATCATTATCTTTAATTACAGCAAAACTCGCATATGTAATTTATTAGTTTCTTTATTCCTGGGAAGAAACTAATTAAAAGGAAGCAAATAATTTAGATTATTTTGTTTAGAAAAGGAAGAAAAGAGTAAATGTCCATTCTCATTTCAATTTATTTTACCAAATTGGAAAAGAAAGGATAGTTTTAACTATTGGAAGAATAAAATTGTTACTCTAACTCGTTGAAAACTTTTAGGGTGCTATTTAACTTTATAAAAAGTGTATCAAATTTTTTCAGATTGTCGGAGACTTAAAAACTTGAATAGTTTCAAAGGATCTGGAGTACTCAGAGTATACACAGAAAGTTTCATGGTCAAGCAATCACAAAATTTCCCCAGGTTATGCAGTCAGGAAGTGGCAGAACTAGGACTTGAGCCTGGAATCCTGACACTGGCGGTCTCTCCCACTCTTGTTCTCCAGGAACCAGAGGTTAGAACATATGGACAGACAAGAAGAATTGCGTTTTTTTAGTTTATGAATGGTTCAATGCAATCGAGCTAATCTAAAACGAGCACTGATTAGGCATCATTAGTGAAAATACTGAATTCTCATTGCCCACCATGATAATCTAAATTCTCTTCCATCCTGAGATTCTCTAATTCTCTCAAACCCTGGAGTTTCTTCCTGAATAACTTTGAAAGGGATTGACTTCAAGTAATTTTACTTAGCAAAAGATGTTGTGGTGGATTTATTGTGGTCAACTTGAGCAGAAACGCCCAGCTGGACTGAATTGGTGTGGTTCTGGGTGTAGAAGATCCACCTGAAGGTTACTGATGACACAGCATAAAGGAGAACAGGCGCAGAAGACAGATGACAGCTGTTTCCTAGGAGAAGCTCTTGTTGTGGCTGGTTCTCCTGAAGGAGATCCAGCTGTTCTCCTCACAGAAAGAGCTCGGGGCCTTGCTGTCATCGAGGATGGCTATTGTTCACTTCTGGTGAGCTCTGGTCTTCATCACTACTGCAAGCATTGTATCCTGGTTCCAGTACGGATTTCTTCAGCCTTTTGGCGCAGACATGGACGTACATGGGACATTGCTGTGGGCTCCCAGCCCTTGATCGGATCTTTCAGGTCTCCAGTGCATAGGTAGACGTTCTGCACCATTCCTGCATTTGGCTTATGTGTGTGACTGTTATAACTTGTACTTGTCCTGTATTAAATCTGCTCCCTTGCAAACTATTGACTCTAGAAAAGTAATTAATACAGATGTTAAAGTGACATTGTAAATTCTAAAGATAATATATATGATGAAACAACTGGCTCAAAATTAGGTGTATGAGAAACCATAAGGAGTGTCAGATATTGGAAGCCTAAAAGTATGCCAAATTTATGCAGAAAGGAACATGTCCAAAAATGCAAATCAATCATTAAGAACATTTCCTTAAATTTGATGAAGCTGAGACAGGAGTTAGAGTACATTATGAAGAGAATCTGTAGGTCAAAAAACACTAGCCATGTCCATATTTGCTTAAGACACTTCTCCCATGTCTTTACAGAAGATGATCACAGAGTACTGTCCTTCTGATTGATTTGGTGCCTTTCCTGAAGGCCTCCCCAGAACATCTCTTGGTGTGTAAGGGTCTAGCTCTTTACCTACCCTGAAAAAAAAACCCTTCAAGTAGACTTGTGCCCAGTTAGGCAGCAGAAGAAAGCAGATTTGAGTACTATATACAATCCACACATTTATGTACATGGATGTTTCTGGCCTTTAATAGATATTAAAATTGTTTCTTTTTATTGAGTCACTAAGGATCTCCTCTTAGATCAGAGTGGAGAACATCTGTATCAGGCATAACTCGGTTTCTACAACCATTAGTATTTAAATATACATAATAATCATACCTATAAATGTTCTTTAGATTTAAAACAATTTCCTAAAATAGACGACTGTAAATGGTTGAATGCAAACACCAGTTAAACATTAAGTTAGCTGGTTCTCTCCTGACATCTAGTGTTTCTCATGTATTACTGCAAAATGCCTCAATTAATTTTAAACTACTCTTAGAATGAAAACTTTATTCCTCTTAGAATTAAAGAAAAAAAGTTTGTTAAGTGTAAAACAATCCCAAGCAGCATAACAAAGCTTCTGTTCTAAGGAGTGAAAAACCATTTCTTAACTCTTTCCACGTGAAAAGTTTCTCTAAGGTTGTATTTTCTTGCAATTTTTGTTACAAACAGGAAGACCGTGTGTGTAGGTAGGGCTTCTCCGCTACCGCAGTGAGAGAGGAGCAGTGAAGTCGGGCTTCATTGTCCTGCTGTGCTCCAGGCACTGGGCCTGTGTACGCTGACACGTGTTTCACTGTTTTTAAAAGCTACAGGACCATCCTAACTGCAGAATCTGCCTATTGACAAGATTTGCTCTGCAGTGTGGAAATGGAGACACTCAACGCCCCTTCATTAAACATCTTGTGCCAGGCTTCAAGTTTTGTACGGCTGTAGGCCCCTAAGACCATCCAGCTAACTAGAAATGAATGCAGCACAGGCCTGTAAGATGAGCATTTTTGTTCCATTCCAGATAGTCCACATAGGTAGGAGAGTAAGAAAAGCTGGGTGGGGGCAGTTAGCTCAAGTGGTAGAGCACTTGTCTTGCAAGTTCAAGGCCCTGAGTTCGATCCCCAGCACCCAAGAAAAGAAAAACTGGGGGTAAGAACATTGGCAAATATTCTCCCAAAACCCTTAGGAACTGAACTCAGCTGTGGGCTGGGGAAGGCCACACACTAGCTGTCTCTTCTGTCCTTTGCTTTTCTAATCCACACACATATTTTTTCCCTTAGTCACTTTCTTTCAAGTATGTACACCACACCTTTTCTATACTCTATACCAGTGTCAGGGCCTCCAGGAGTGGCTGCCCCATCCTTCAGGGGCTCCCCAGAGTTGCTCCGAAACATCAGCAGTATCCCCTAGCTCCCACTGATGCAGTAGTGTCTGATTTGATGAAAGACATTTTTTGCTTCATGGCCTAGTGTTCTCGATTGCTCTCAAGCCCTTGCCTATCTTTCCTGCTGGTGTTTGTGTATGGAAGGCAGAAGTGTGGGCAACTCTGAAAGAGATTCCATTTTTGGAATAAAGTGATTCCAGCATGAAAACTTCAAAAAATACACGGATGAAAAAATGGTTAGTTTTACATGAACAGAAAATAATTGACTATTCACATTTTCTTGCAATTGTGGTCATCATCAATAAAGTACAGCAAGACCCTCCAGGAGCAATTGGAAGCCAGTATTCTTGGGCAGGACTGATGCAGTATCATGAGTAATGATACAGTCAGTCTAAAGCGTTATTAGCATTCTGCTGAGACAAACAGGTCTATGTGGTTCCAATATAGATCGGTTGAAGAGGCCTTGTATGGTGAGAAGTAATAGCGTTCCTTCCTTTTTTAGTGGTAGCAAACATGAGCTTGTCCAGGAATGGTACATTTGTCAATAAAGGATTTAACAAAGAAACTAAGGCTGCTGTGTTTCTATTAAAGTTCTTTCTTGGCTAACTAGATCTGACAGTCTTTCCACTTTCTATGTTCCATTTGTCCCTACTGTCCAAAGATTATGATTTATCTTAGTATCTTCAGATTATTCCTATCTTTCTGCACATAAAGTCACCCATAATATCCACCAACATCTTTTCCATTTTTCCATGTTTTATCTTCTCTTGTCACAGTTCTGAAGACCACAAAGAATAGAAGCATAAAATTACTTATTAAAAAGAGCTAAAAAAAAAAAAAAGAACTAAAAAATTTCTGTTTTCCAGAAGCTTGTTTATCCTCAAGGAACTCCTAAACTTGCAACGTGAGGGTTTATATGGGATGGTGAAGAGTGGAGATAGAGCAGATTGAGAAACATACTAAATTTACCACAGTATTTAATGTCTGACTGCTTTTTATTTATTTTCCATTGGGGGAAAGGTTAATTTATGAGTAGTTACAAGTATTTATTGAATGCCTACTGTGCTAAACATTGTGGAAGATAAATATTTAAAGACACAGAGTCCACTTTCAGGACAGTATCCATCAACTGGGGAACCGAAATACAGCAGAGAAGGAGATGTTTTTGTGTGTCTCTACAAACAACACACACACACACACACACACACACACACACACACAAAATATTCCTGAAACCCTAAGGAGGAAGACATCACAGGGATCAAGAGGTAGAATTTTAAAAATATTCAGTAAAAAAGAGATGTGTGAGAAGAGAGTGATGTTCATTTCTAGAATCAATACACCAGAAAGAATAATTTCCACTTTCAATCATTTTATTTTTTTCTAATCTTCAGATCTAAGATGACTTTTCCATGGAAAACACTATGATTTTGTTTCACTATTAAACTGTCAACTGCAGTACAAATAGTCATATATTGAATGAAGAATCGGAATCATTCATGTAGAAAGGAAATCTCTGTGGTTTTCCAATAGTACCATGAGTAGCAAGTAATTTTAACAGTTTGATCAAGGAATCATCTATAATTTCTCATTAATACACTGAAAACTTTCAAGGAAACACATAGCATTGCTGAAATAAAGCAACATTTTCCGTATATATTGGAGAGAACTGATAAATCAAGGAGCTCTTCTCTTTAGACTGAGATTCAAAGTGATGATTGTTTTTCCGAGCTGGAAAAAAAAAAGTGTTTTTAAAACGATTGGATTACAAGGTTTTCAGGCAACTACTTTATAATATTTCTTCCTACAAACAGCATTATTAAGTGGGAAAAACACTGCCAAGAGGAGAAATACTTTACAGAATTTCCCCCAAATACAGCAGTGCCTGATTTAGACACAGTTATCTTCAATACAGCACCTGCACTTGACCCAGATCAGATCCCGTGTGGTCCTCACTCTCCAATTCATTCACCTACTAAGTGGCTACACTTGTAAGAGATAGACAAAGAGCCTAGAGATGGAAATACAGATAAGCCAAGAGCCTAACATTCAAGAGGTTTAGGGCAGTATCCACACAGAATTAAATGGTGTTATGTATTCTTAGTATACCTGCCCTGAGTGCTTCAGGGGCAAAAAGGATGGAGAAACTGGTGGAGTGAAGGTAGGTAGAGAAGTAAAGCATTTCAGACAAGACAGAATTATAAAATAAACAAAACAACAACAACAAAAAACAAGGAAGAACAATGATGTCTGGTCTGGTCTGGCTAAAGTTTGGATGTGAGGATGAGAACTAGGACTTCATCCTAAAATGAAAGTGCAGCAAACACAGGCTCCCAGCACTGGAGCGAAGGCTGTTCTGCCCACTACTGTTCTCACTGATCCCCACACACAACAGGAAAACGTTCCTGTGGACTAACGCTGCATAGGGAATTTGGGGGTTTTGTTAAATTGGAGTTTTTGTCATGAAACCACACTTTCAAGAGGGGATAATTCTATAGCAGAATGAATTCAGAAGGGAAGGACTTGGCTTCTGAATAAGGGTAGCAGGATAAATAAAAGTTGGGAGCAAAATGGAGATAAGAAGAACACAAGGTTCACTGATATCTTCAGCTGACATGACTCCCCCAAGTGATGCTCTATTCCTGGCAAGTTGTGTCTCTACCTGTGTCTTATTGCATCCATATCACTCTACTTAAAAATAAGGACCTACAATCAAACTCCACATTTAACCCATAAGTATAAAATAGAATGAAAATCTGTGTTTTCATCACCAAAAATCATTATAAAATTATGTAGCCATGTATTACCTTCAGAAACAAAAAACTCTGCTAAATAAAATGCAGTCTTCACAGCATTAGGTGCATGGGAAATGCCTTTTAAATCTACCCATTCGTAAGGTGCCTTCTCTGGATGCCACTGGACAGCATATACCGGATACTTATATCCTATATGAAGAACACAAATCAGTAAGTATTAAGAATAGTTTAAAATGTTACTTAAAATTAAACTGTTTCATGTCCTATGTAAAACATTATTTTACAACACACCATATTAGGCAAATAAAATTATACACATTCTCTAAGACACAAAGAATTTGTGTTCATAGTCAATGTGACAATCTCAATAATATATTTCATTAATTTGCGACCTTTTACAATCACCTTTCCAAGTAATCATAGTAAAGTAAAATAGTTCAGCCTTGGAATATATCCAAGTTCAACAGTCAAGTGCACGATTTTGTTTTGTTTTTATGGTGTTCTTTATGGACTTATCCCAGGGCCGCACACATGCCAAAGCATATGCTCTACCACTGAACTACAACCCCAGCTCCAAGTGCACATTTACTTACTCACACAACTTTCTTCCATGATGGACCTCTTTCTTGAGGTACCTTCATATCATATTTTTATCCCAAAATGAATGAGAATAAACCATGCCAGCACTTCTGGTGTCCTTTTATATTAGTTAATATGTATCAGTCTAAATGTGTGCTTTTCTCAATCTATGAAATGACTCAGAACTGCAGTGTTAATTCTTAAAATAGTTCCTAAAAGTTTATACATTTGTGTTACTATTGGCCATTACTTACACAGCTCTTGGATATCTCTATAGATAAACTAATCAATGGAATTTGCTTCAAAAAATAACTCAATGTGGGGATAAAGTAGATATAAAATAAGAATGGCCACATATGTGCTGATGGTTGTTGAAGCTGAAAGGCTGGTACATGGAGGCCCATATATTACTTTCTTGACTTTACCTATGTTTGAAAAATTCCACAATTTTTAAAAAAAGGTGAATGAATAGGTGTAACAGTTAACTTCTGAAATTTACAGATTTGTCTCTTTTCTTTACATGTGCATTTCCTCACTTTAATAGGAAAAAAATCCCCTCTATCATTTTTTGCCTTGGAATTGTAACTATGACAACCACCAGAAAGTACCTAGGGAATTGAAAAGCACCAACTGGAAAGAGAGCTAGCTGAAGGAAAGACATACTGTCCTCACACATCCTAATAGACCCTTCCACTGGCGAGTGTGTCACAAGGAAAACATTGTATCCCAGTCTGGTTGGGGTTCTGAAGAGGCGCTGGGCACTGTGCCTCACTGCTCTCCACTGCCTTTCTGCCCACCTCCTGTAACTAGGCACATTCTTTCTCTCTGGCTTGGACTACACATGAAGGTACAGAAAGACACTCTCAGGCTGGGTGAGTAGGGAAGCAACTGTAACCCACAGTTCACTGAAAAACAGATCTTCTGGTACACATCTCTGAGATGTGAAAGCATTAGTAAGAATTAAAATGCCATAAGTGATGAACTAATTGCAACGAGGATTTCTTCTGATATATATATACACATATGGAGGAGAGACGGAGTTAGAGATATATGATTTGCTCAGTTTTAGTAAATCATATGACTAAAAAGACCAATGCAGTTTCCTGACCTCTATAGGAGCCATGCCTTGCCTCAATGATTTGGAACAAAAGCATCAAGAGTGGACAGAAAACATACAAACAACAGAGCATCTCAAGTGTTCCTATCTTAGAGGAGACAAAAAAGTTTTAGGTGATAAAATTTTCCAATAAGCATGGAACAATGGTGGTAACCACAAGAACCAACAAGAACCTGGATCCCTAACTTCCAACTGAACACTCTTTTTATTTAAATAATTAGTCATTCATCCAACTTCTCTTGAGGTTTACCCAAACCCTGGAAACACAGACAAGAGTAGCACAGTTGCAGGTCTCGGCAAGCTCTTGGACTAGGGGGGAAAGAAAGAACTTGAACAAATAGGTACAATAAAAAACATTCCTAAGAAGCACAAAGCAAGTACAAAGAGCACTGAAGATGTGGAAAGAAGGCCTCTCAAAGAAGACAGCTGACCTGAGTCTTTCAAGATAACTGAGAGTCCATCAGGAGAAGCAAGCAGAGAGGAAGGGAGGCTTTTCAGAGAAGAGAAAAAAACATGAGAAGCAGCAGAGAGGTGAGAACATTGCTAGGGGGAAAGCAGAGTGCACTGAAGCAGTCTCACAGGAGCATGGGCTAGAGGGGAAGGCAGGGGAATGTGTGGAGTAAATGATCTGATGAATTGAGACTTTACCCTCCAAAAGGGACTGAAGAGTTTTGTTCAAGCAACATGATCACATTGGATTTCACAGGGATCACCAGTGACTGGCTGGAAGATGGATGTGTGAAATGGTTAGAAGATAATCCAGGTAGAAAGTAGTTAATTCTGAAGTAGGATGAGATGGACTGGATAGGCAGGAAGAGATATATTCAGGAAAAATTTAGGAAGTAGAAATTGGCATGAACTTATTATACATGGCGAATGAGGGCAGAAAGACAAGCATGGTTCCAGGTTTCTAATTCTGGATGATTTGGTGAATTGTGATGTTACTACTTGATGTAAAAATACAGGAGGGAAAACAGGGTTGGAGAGATGATAAACTCACTTCAGGTTGGGTTGATCAGCCCTTCCCAGAATATTCCAGATGGGTATTATTACTAAATCTCAACGTCCCCCAACTAGACTGACCAGTGTGCTATAGTTTGAGTGTGTGCATTGGAAACAGTCCCCAGAGTCATATGTTAATGGTATGTGGAGGTGGGGACTGTGGGGAGTAATGAGAATTAGATAAGGATGAAGGTGGGGCCCGTAATAGCATTAGTGGATTTATAAGAAGAAAAGTAACTTGAGCTAGCATGTTTGCTCTGTCCCACCATGATGCACTCAGCGACATTAAGATGTAGCAAGAAGGCCACAGCCACATGCTGATGTGGATGACAATGTCATGCTCCTGAACTTGCAGCCTCCAGAACCGTGATGCAAACAAATCTCTATTCTTTATAAATTTTCACTTACAGAGAACAGATTAAACACAGCATTATGGACAATCTTTGAATAACATGAACAACTTCCACTTTATTGTAGAGTACCTTGTCCTCTCAGGTAGTTCTAATCAACCTCACCAACTCAAAAACAAGGCAAAGAGTACACCTGACCTAAAAAGATGGAGTGCCTATACAGGTACAAAATAACCATGATGAATGTGATCATTATGTATACAATGTACCAATACATGTTCTTGGTAAAAAAAAAAAAAAAAAAAAAGATGGAGTGCCCTCTGGGCTCCTTTCTTACTTCCAACTTGTTCTAGTACCTCCCTATCTGTCTTCTCTGTCAAACTATGTGCCCAGCAGGCCCCACTTAAATTTAAAGTCATCCATTCTTTATCTACTGAGAGACAGTAGACAAATTCTGTAAAATGACATCTCTTAGTGCTTCTAGCTAAACCATCACTTTGCATTGCATTTCAAGACTTCTATTGCTACTTCATTAACTCTGTGTGACCTATGCTGCCCAGTACAGCGAAACTTCCTACTTTCCCAGGAGTTTGCGGCTTATACATGCAGGTGAGAAATATGCTATGACATATACACCGGAAAGAATATACCAAGAAGATATCTAAAGATTGGTATGTATCTACTGAGATATATATTAAAGACAGGTATCATCTAATAGGGAAAGAAAATACCCATATATATCAACAAGTTTAACTCATGCCATATCCACAATCAACCTTTAACATTCAGATTGTTCTACCTCACTGTAAACTATCAAGGTACAGTATGCTTACCTATCAGGATTTACTGACATTTGTCTCTGTTTACAGCTGACATTATACCCTGAAAAACTTAGTATCTTAAACTTCATTACCTTTATTGAAAGATAAAGCACAACAGCTACCACAGTACCTTTGTAAGTTACCATAATGGATTATAATTTCCTCCTTTAATTCTTCCTAGTACAACTCAGGGACCAGAAAGAGTTAATTGGGACCCAGGGGCATGGCTGCCAACTCACATAATGACCAGACTATTTGTTCTATTTTCCCTGCTTTCTTCTCACTACTTTTTGTTCCTCCAACATTATTTTCTCCAGCTTTTTCAGTTTCTAAATTTTCAAAAAATAATTTGAAAAAATTTTTAAAAAATGAAATAAGTACCCGATTATCCATCCCTTAGATACAAAACATGACTAATAAGGCCCCTCAAGTGTTCCTCCCAAACTGCACTCTCTTCCCTTCAGCACAGTAAAAATGTAATCAACTAGTCATTACCTCTTTCTTTGCTTAGACTTACCACCAAATATTACATTGTTTCCTTTTTGCCAAGCTTTGAGCATCATATAAAAGAAAACATATAAACATATATTGGGTATTTCCTTCAGTTTTTTTCTTTAACTGAAATTTGTTTTCAACATTCATTCAATCATACATGTAAATGTGCTATTGGTTTTAGCAGCTATTTATTATGCTGTTGCATTAATTTATTTATCCTTCTTACTGTTGGACGTTTGAACTGGTTTTTCTACTACTATGAAAAATAATGTCACATTCATTTCTACGTACATGAGAAGTTTTCACTAAAGTATCATTTTTGAATCAAAGAATACAACAGCTGAGTAAGAGGACTAGAAAATGTTATTAAGAAGTGACAAAATGTTTTCCAAGGCAGTTGTGGCTCTTTCTACTCCAATCACAAGTGCATGAATTCACTCACTGCGCCACATCCTAAGTAACATTTGTGACCACCAGTCTTCTGAATTTTGCCAATTTTGCAGATGTAAGATGGTTATTCACTTTGGCTTTCATTTGTATTACACCACTTAGTAAATACACTGGGCAACTTATCTCACTGAGCCATGCATGCACAGGACAATCAGGTCTCTCTTCTAAGGGACCTATTCAAATCTCTATTCATTTTTAATTGGCTAATTTTTCTTCTTAACTCATGATTTTACTTTATACAAGACAGACACACATTCTTCATCAGTTGTATGAATTATAAATATCTCCTTTATGCTATTTTTATGAACACAACATTTAATTCGGTTGAATTCATCAGTCTTTTCTTGCATGGTTTGTCTTCTTTGTCTCGAAAACTTCTTCCCTTATACAAGATAATTAAAATATTCTTCTTTATTTTCTCTAAAAACTGTTACAGATTCCTTTTTTTTTTTAACATCAACCATCTACTTGCTTACAAATCTAAAAAATAACAATAGAAATAAATTCAGGGGCTGGGGATTTAGCTCAGTGATTAGAGTGCTTGCCTAGCAAGCACAAGGGCCTGAGTTCGATCCCCAGCACCACAAAAAAAAAAAAAAAAAAAAAAGTTCATTCTTAATAGAAATAAATTCCTATATGAACTACAGTGAAAACAGAAATAAAGTTTTACCACAGAAATAATCTTTACTTCAATTATGACACCAAAGACAGTCTTCACAAATGAAACAGCAAGTTCCATACACAAGTATTGCTTACACTGACAGCATGTGTGTTTTGTTTTCCTGTCTTTTGTGGTAGGACATATTTGACATTTTGTTCATCTTCCTGTTTTTTAGGAGGTTCTTGTGATGTTTCCACCTGTCTGTTCACCAGTCTGCTCCAGAATTTTTTTGCGGAGTTCTTTGGGCATATACAAATTGTTCTTCCTCTGTTGTAATTGATCATTTATCAATTCCAGTCCCACTCCTCTAAGAAAATTTCTGAGTTATTTTTTCCGTACTTGCCTATCTGTTACATCTTGCTCCATCTCACTGTAGCAACTTCTTCAGCTAACACATTCCAGGTCCTCATGAGCAGCTGAGTCACCTTCCGCTCCCTTTCGACCTCCTCCTTAAGCGACCTTGTACTGAACTGGGCTAATTCTCGCCCGGGCGGCAGCAGCAGCAGCCGGGATCCCCTGCTGGCCACCGTGCCCTCGGGGCCTGAGGTGCAGCTGGGCACAAGGTGGCAGCTCCCTGAGCCTGTGGCGCAGCTACCTGGGCTGGATCGTGCCTGGGGCTTGACCTGGGAGCCGCAGGGCCGCTCTACAGATTCCTTTTCCACCTAGGTTTTTTATCTACTTTAATTTTTTTAATACAGAAAGAGTGTCTATGCCACACTATCCCCCTTTCCTTCCAGACTTCTGGCTGGGCATGTTAGAATTTCTCAACTCTAGCCTCCACATTCCCACCTTTCTGCCAACATATTTTACATTTCTGTCTGCTTGTGATGGGCTCTGAATGTTTCCTTCTCTCAGATCTTCTACTGTAGTTCACTAATCTCCCTTTAACTAACCTGGTTAACCTGGCTAACCTGTCTTCTGAGATTTTTATTTAAAGGTTTTCATTTCTAATAACTAAATTTAGTTCTTTTCAAACCTGATCATTTTATGCTTTTATATATATTTTTTTGGTGGGTGTTGGGGCTCAAACTCAGGGCCTTGCACTTGCTAGGTAAGCGTTTTACCACTGAGCTAAATCCTCAACCCCACTGCTTATATTTTTGAGAGTTTATTTCTTTAAAACTCAAAATACAGTTATAAAATACAATACATCTCATAATTCTAGTGTTGAAGGTTTGTGCAGGGCTGACTCTGTATCTGTTGTTTCCACAAATTATCATAAATGGTACTTTGCTTCCTTGTGTATTAGATATTTGGGGCCAAGAAATTGCCTGAAGCTTGGAATGAATACCTGCTCTTCCCAACAGAATTGCTTACATTTGCTTCTGTAATATGTGTGTGTGTACTACCAGTCTAAGACAAGTTTAAACAAAATGCTTGAGTTGAGATTTGTCCGATTTCCCAGTTAGAATAATGCAGGCCATACTGGGAGACCAGCCTGTCATTATGAGAGCTGAAGGTTTTTTTTACCACAGCTAGCTGACTCCTTCAGTGCATGTTCAGGATGGGCAACTCCTTGCCTCTCTGTAGTCAGGATTCCAGGTGCAGTCTGACATACACAGCATCTTGGGTCCTGTTCCATCAAGTACTCTCCATATAGCGGGTCCCGAGCTTTGTCTCAAATCAGCTGATTCAACAATAACGCCAGTTTATATACCCCAGTGAACTCAGAAGTTTGGGGCTGAATATCCTTATTTTTTGCCACTTCACTAATGAATTTAGAAAGATGTTTTTCTCCATCAGTTACATATTTTGTTGTTGTCTGGAGGAGAACCTGTCTAGGTCCTTAATCTGCCATTGTGCTACAGACAGAAGTCATTTGCTTCATTTCTTCAACCTCTCTCTCCCAACCTGCCATTCTCTTGTTTTCTTCACTACCTCATTCTAAAAAATGCCATGTAAACTGATACTGACTTGGAACATAAAGAAGCATGCCTCTGGTCTCCAAAAATGCCCTCACATCCATTTTCAGGCCCCAAAATAATGACTCCATTCATAAGCAAAGAGATATATAAAGTCCAAATTAATAAAGTATATATGCTAGAGTGATTCATACCTTCCATTGATGAAATGAACTCAGTCTTGCCATCTGTATTTGTAGTTAATACATTGAAAAACTTCTTTAACTTTTCATTCATCGTAAAATTCTAGAGTATAAAAATAAAGCAAAATGATTAATTCTGTAGTTATTCTAAATATATTAATTGAATTGTTGAACTAATGCGATACCTTCACAGAGAGGCTCCACTTGTGGAAATTTGCAGTCAGAGGTTCCGTTGCTAATGACTGCAATAATTCGGGAGGAAAATTTTGGAACATTCTGCTCTTTGATGCACCTGAGATAATTATGCATAGGGAAATAATTTAAATACAAGAAAGAAAATCTCCTTAAGTCACTTAAAATTTGCAGCCAAAAACATGTCATTATTAAGACATAATCAAGATGACTAATTGAGAGGTAAAACGCATCACTTCTGTGGAAGTATTCCAATGAAGTACAAAATGTATTTAACATAAATCCAAATATCCTCCAGACTTAGGCATGTTTCCTCTAGAATTTTAATATGAATAAATAAAAGTGTTATGATGTGAGAATTTGTAGGCTAGCAATAGAGTAAGTAGAGAATCTGGGAACTCCTGATCCCTGGACATCGCTTTTTACAAACAGATAAAGTTTTCCAAAAGTGTACATACTTGTTTTCCCAGGAAAGGATCCAAAATTTCTAACATATTATTAAAGGTATCTCAGATTTAAAAGGTTAAAAAACACCAACAATATATTAAAAAAATTAACCAAGCCAAAGAATTTCTATGCAGTAAAGCAATCGAAGAAGCCATATACCTTAGTAGTCAACACTAAAGACTCTCTAGTCATACACACAGGCTCAAACGCCAATTGAAGATTAAAAAAAAATCCTGATGTGCTCAAGGCTCTGATGCCAGATGTTCCAAATGAAGCCCCTCATTCTAAGGGTTTCCATGAGAACTCTGTACCTTGAAATTTTGCTATTTATAGTATAAACTAGGTTTTGCCATAGGTCACCAAAATAGTCTGATCTAAAATATATACTTCTCACAAGGTTCCTATAATGAGTGAGATAATGGAAGGATCAACTTTCAGAAGTATAAAGCATTATATAAATTCTGCATATAACTACTACTTTCCTTCCAAAATCCTTATCAGAACTCGAACCATTGGTAGCATTCAGTTCTGAGGATTAAGAGATAAATACATACCCTATACCTGCAAGAATCAATACCTACTTACATTGTTTTGTACAATAAAGAATGGATCTGTTCTTCATTCTTGGAATTTCCTGAGTGAGAAGAGTGTCTTTGTTATGCTGATGAGGTGATGGAAGTGGGCTCTAGATTGTCTCAGGATGGGGCAGATGACCAGAAAGACTAACCATGTGATTAGAGGACGGAGACTTTGAGCCAGCCCCACTGCCAGGGATGATAAGAAGAACCAGGGACTGAGTTGAAGCATGTGGTCAACAATTCAATCAACCATGCTTTCGCAACGATGCTCCAATAAAAACTCTGGACAGTGAAGTTCACTGGCATTCCTGGTTAGCGAGCAAATACAGCTCTTTTTTGAGTTTTGTGTGTCATTCTAGCAAACCATGAAACATGATGGGTACTTGAAATTCTAAAATTTTAGTAGCTGGAGCTGGTAGAAAGACTAGACAGCCTGGGGATGTGACTTGTGGCTAGCATCTGAAATAAGGCAGTCTTGTTGGGGACCATGCCCTTGAACTTGTGGGATCTATGCTAACTCCAAGTGTTAAATGTCAGAATTAAGTTATAGTACACCCTGTTGAGGATGAAACAAAGTACCACAGTCAAGGGGAAAATGTTAACACTACAATAATGAACACTAACATTTATAAGAGCTGGATTTAAAGTACTTAGCCTACTTGCGGGGCGACATTATCATATCTGATATTTACAAAAACTTTAAGACAAATATACTCTTTTGCAATGAGGAAACTGAAGCTAAGAGAGGATAAATAACTCCCCAAGGCCAAAGGGAGAAAACTAGAACTCTAAACAACTCTAAACAATTTCAAAGTTCTTATTTACACATAGTCCTGATATGACTAGAAGCAGTGAGTTAACAAAAATCCAAATTCCTAGCCAGGCAAGGTGATGCACACTTGTAATCCTAGCACTCAAGAGGCTGAGAAAAAAGGGTCATGAGGCTAACCTATGCGGTATACAGAGAATTTTTCTAAAAAAAAAAAAAAAAAAAAAAAAAAAGAGAGAGAAAAGAAAAAATTCAAAATTCCTTTGGTTGTCCTTACAAATGAATACAAGGATGATCACTCATATCTTTGGCCTGCAATAAATAAATTTAAAATGTAACGAGCATTTTTCTTCACTTTGATACTTGCTGCTTATTAATCCTGTTCAGCAAGCATACTTAAAAGGTTTGAGAGGCATATTCTCACCTTTAGTGAAGCTCAATGGCATTGTGATATTCTCAGTATCTGTGAGAGTTAATAAGATTTCCTCACTGATCAGATAGGAAAGCTCTTCAAGTCCAAGGCATGTGCCCCACACAGGAAAATAGTCACCATCATCAAAACCCTTCGCAGAGTAAGAGAAAGAGAAAACTAAATTGACTTAAATTTTTCAAAAACTTACACATATGGTTAGCCATTACCAGCTAGGCATCCAAGTTATTCATGGATTTCTACAGAATTTTCCAGGATCTATAAGTGGACTTTCAATTAGTTAATCTGTCTTCAGACCAAGCTCCCACACAGGCTAGAAAAAGTGAGCTGTGGCAACACTATAAATCTTATCTTGACACAAAGACTATAAAAGGTCTTGGGGGTTATTTGGCATAGCTATTAAAAGTTTTTAAGCAAGTATTTCAAATGCTAAAAGCAGTTATCTAGGGAAATACTAAAGTTGGTGAGATACTAGAACCAGAAAGATTGATTAGAAAATGGCCATTAATAGTTAAGGGGAGGGAGGGGTGGGTGAATGGAAGAGAGGGGAGGGGAAGGGGGGGAAAGGGGGGGAAAACCAAGATGTATCATGTACAGGTACAAAATAACCATGTTGATTATGATCATTATGTATACAATGCACCATTACATGTTCTTGGTAAAAATAAAAAATTAAAAAAAAATAGTTAAGGGGAGAAACAATGGTCTACACTATGGTACAAAAGTGGGCCTAACATGAAATACTGCAAAGGAAAAAATCAGACGTGTTGCTTGGTAAATAAAAGTAGCCTAAGATAACTGTGAAGAAAGATGGAAGGGAATTGAGTGAATTGGGAAGAGGAGATTTCAAGATGAGAAAAAAATCAGTAACATAGGAAAAATTCTGAGTATACAAAAAGAAGATAAGAGGCCAAGGAGAGCTACTGGGATTATTAACCACTCACCAGTTTACCCCAAGCATCACTCGGGAAGCACATTTGTTTACGTACTGACCACCCCAAGAGTAGCTCAGGCAGGTGTCATTTCAACCAGTCAATTCTTGTTTGCACAAGAATTGTTTTACAGTAACTATAATAATATGTCTGTTTTATATTAACTATTTTTGCATTTTTTATTTAGAACATTTTAAAAGCCTTTGATATTTATTTCTAGTGAAACCTAATAATAAGTTCTGGTTCTTTTCTTTTACTAACTTGTGTTTATTTTATTTGTGAAAAGTAACCTATAATTTTGTGCTACAATCTATAAAAACTCTTATTCTAAGTACATCAGGTATAATTTTTATACTTCTCCAGAGTACTTCAAATGCTAAAAGCATTGAAGAACATCAGTAATATTCTTTTACAGTACAAAACAGAAACAACTAGGACACTGAGACTGAATACAAAGGAAGTGCCAAAAGATCTGGCAAAACAAAAAACTGAAAAAGGGAGAAACGTTAGCATATTAGAGAGGAAAAGCCTATGTTATGAAAAGGAAAAACAAAAAAAACTCCGTATTGTCAACTACTCATAATATAGAAATGATAGAATTTGAAAGAAGAAATGAGACTAAAAAAATTCTAATAATGGTTAATGATTATAATAATTCTGTGGGTGATGTTGACAGACTTGACCAACATTTAACATATTATCCTATAATCAAAAAGTGAGGAAAAAATATTATTATAAAATTCTATGTACCCCCTGGACCAAACTATATAGAACTCATTTGTTATTTATTCAAAACAAGGTGGTTCAAAAAGTCATTCACAATTTAGATTAGGTTTAACAGACCAAATACTTGAAAAATATGGGATAGCAAAACACCATTTCAGGATGTCCATCATTAATGTTTTCACCACTGCGTTTAGTGGGTAGTCATTTTATGGAAATTATACCACTCACAGAAAAAAAAAAAAGGCCAACATGACAGTGCAAAGTATGTTGTTCAAAGAAAGATGATAATGAAAAAAGAATTTGGAAAGAAACTAGACACCACTGTCTAGATTGTAACGTTGCACTGTGTATTGAATACTTTAAACTATACCATACACAGAAAAATTGTTGAATAAATTTGATAAAATTTTCATCTTCATATTTCCTGTTATATTATCTTATAAAATTAATGAAAGAAATACGTGATTTTTGGTCATCCTGTATTTAAATAATTGGACCAGAAAGTGGTTAAGCCACATACTGATTGCTCACACCAAGAAGCCTACAATTAATGAAACACAAAAACTGGGCAGGAGCAGCCACTAATGAAGAACAGAAGCTTTAAAGGTTAAGGGAATGAAATGAGAATAATTGTAAGGGAAACATTACCATATGCGTGAAAAAAGAAATATTGTCACAGAAACTAACAAAACTCACCTGGAATGATATGCAATTACTGATATACATACCTGTTTGGACAAGTTGTAAAATATTTTGGAGACATTGGCATAACCTGATGTTATAAGATTAGAGCTTCCTCCAGGTAAAAGGATTCTGAAACATCAATTAAGATGAATTTGACCCTCATATAAACACACAGAAAATAAACCATCTTTTCATTTTAAAATATTTTTCCTTAATACATTAAGGATCATTAAAGAAAATTAGAAAACTAAATAAAATAATAATAAAATTTACAATCTTAGCCATTCAGAAATTACTGTAGTTAACAACACTTCAGTGTATATTCTTGTAAAACTTCTTTCGTAATAAGTTGATTTATGAAAACAGTGTGAGCAAATTAGATGTAAATAAATAGTGAAGGGGCAGGAGAATGTCCAAAGCTAGAAAGCAAATGATAACAAAATTTCAGGTGTAACTAGTTTCACTTTTATTGTGTTTTGTGGTTGTTTTTTGTAGTACTAAAGATTGAACCTAGGGCTTTGCACACACTAGGCAAGCACTCAACCACTAAGCTATATCCCCAGTCCTATTTTACAATTCTATTTTATTTTGAGATAGAGTCACACTAAACTGTCTAGACTGGCCTTGGATATGTAATCCTTCTGTCTCAGCCTCCCAAGCAGCTGAGATTACAGGTGTGCACCATCACGCCCAGCCACTTGTAGCAATGAGATCAAACCACCCGCAGATGCACAATTGTGAGTTTTAAACTCAGAAATAATTTTTAACTGTAAAGAATAAACTAAATATTAAAATGTATTTAGACTAGACTTAAATATCTCCAAGTATTTATTTCTTAGTTATCATTCTGAGATCTCTTCAGAAATAAGCACACTATTAGGAAATCTTGAAAAAGAACACGATTACTCTTATAAAAAAAAAAAATCTGAGGGCTGGGGATTTAGCTCAGTGATTAGAGTGCTTGCCTTGTAAGCACAAGGGCCTGAGTTCGATCCCTGGCATCACAAAAAAAAAAAAAAAAAAAAAAAGTGAAAAAAAAAAATCTGAAAAGGGGAGTTATATTTTAATTTTATTTTACTCTACCCATAAAGATAAAGTATAAAACAGTATTTACCATGTTTTTCTACTAGTTTTTTAAATTAACTTTAAATTTTTTCCAACAGGTTGTGAAATAACTAAGGATATCCAAAAGAGGTTTGACCTCCCCGGCCAACTAAAGTTGGATTAAACATAACATATATTTTTAAATATTTAAATGTGTACTTGAGATTTGTGCAATAATTTTTGAAATTGTTGTTTATTCAAGAAATACATTCTGCTTCTTCTATGAATAGGCATGGTACTGGTCTGAGACAAAGATAAGCAACTTTTGCTATCAGGATCAGTCTAGTACAAAACATTTAACGCCTATGAGTAAGATATCTGCCACAAATCCACACAGAAAATGCTACAATTAAAAGTGATTTAATCAAGACTCGTGAGCAATTCTCTCTTTAAGTCAGTATTTAAAATATTGCTTCTGTCCCAAAAGAGTTAAAGATATACTACATCCAACATACATACTCATGTTTATAGCAATGTAATTCCTAAAAGTTAAATCATGCAAGTGACCTATATGTTCATCAACAGATGAATGGATAAATAAAATATGGTATTTACACATGGTAGAATACCACTTTGCCACAAAGAAGGATAGATGTGAACTGTTTGTAGGAAAATGGATGCACCTTGAGACCATAATGGTAAGTGAAGTAAAGCAGACACACCAGTTTAAATATCTCATGGTTTCTCTTGTATAAGTAAGCCCAAAGCTATCTGCAAAATAAAAGATAGATAATAGGAAACAGGGAGATAGATCTTTTGCAAATGGGAAGGGGACAAGAGATGGAGGGGGAGGCAAAGGGAAGAGAATGTAAGAAGAATTAAGATGTGTTATGTACATGTACCAACTCCCCATGATGAATGCAATCATTATATACTACAAACATATACTAATAAAAATAAAAAATGTTTTAAAATCAGCCAAACATTGTCTCTGACCAAATTAGGTTTATCTAAACCTAAAGTTCTTTCATAGAATGAAAATTGAATGTCCCTCACAGACCACAAATTCTTTTATACCAGAGCTCTGCCTTTTTTCTGTATTCCCCCACAAAATAATACAGGGTATACTGCATAACAGCTCAATGAAGATGTTTCTGAAGTTGCATTAGACTCCTGCCCTTTTTTCTAGTGACATTCAGAAACAGTAAATTATGGCCCCTGGTTTCCCTCACTTCAGAGCCCAGCTTTTGGTGCCTATGCTGTGAAGAAAGTGTAGGCCTGTGGGAGCAAGAGCCAGTGCTGATGCAGGAAACAAGTGGGGAAGACCTAAACGGGACTCCCTTGTCAATTAAGAACCATTGTTACTTTCTATGAAGACTCAGATGCATCTGGACAGCTGGCTACCAAAAATATTTATTCTCATCTATAAAACTACTATTGAAGACTCCTTTCCAAACAGAAATACGCCTGGGTGGGGGGATGAGATGAGTCATTCCAAAAGCATATTTGGGATGTTCTTATATTATATTCCAGCCTGGATTCACTTTTGTCCTTGTTAAACTACTTTGCACATATCAGGCATTGTAAATGTTTCAGTAAATTGAAGTGACTTTAAAGTAAATATTTACTGAACTAAACTAAACTGAAGGCAAATAATTTTTGAACATGCTTTAAAAAGAATAGCAATATATGATATGGTTTTTTCAAGTAATAACAACAGAGCTCTTTTTTTAAAAAGCTTCATAGTAAAAAAAAAAAAAAAAAAGGACTCCTTCCCACTGCATTTCCAATGAGAAACAACTATTGCTAAAATTCGTCATGTTGATTCGGTAGAAAACCACTATGCATATCCCTTCACCCCGATCTTAAAATAAAAAGCAAATACAAGTATACTCTATGCACCATAGCATGTCTTGCTTTTATTTCACAAAACAATATTGTTCACATGACAATCATGATGCAAAGAGGTATATATGGATATCTTCATTATTTGCTCCTGCACAGTATTCTATAAAATACATACAGTCTGTTCCTTTTGACCAATTCCTATCTGACAGACCACTAAGTAACTTTCTAAATTGGATGTCCTTTCAGACAATACTACAATACTTATAACTGGGCATTTGGGCTGTTTCCAAAATTTAGCTATTACAAACTGTGCCACTATAAACATGGGTGTGTATGTACTGCTGTGGTTTGATGCTTTTAATTCTTTTGGGAAGATACCAAGAAGGGGAATAGCTGGGTCAAATGGAACCTCTAGTCCTAGTTCCCTGAGGAATCTCCACACTGATTTCCACAGTGGTTTCACCAGTCTACATTCCCACCATCAGTGGAGAAGGGTTCCTTTTTCTTGACAGCCCCTCCAGCATTTGTTATTGGCTGATTTGTTGATAATAGCCATTCTTTCTGGAGTGAGATGGAATCTCAGGGTTGTTTTAATTTGCATCTCTCAAATGCCCAGTGATGTTGAACATTTTTGCATGTTTATTTGCTCTTTCTACTTCTACTTGCCTCTTATTCTTTAGAAGACTTTTGCATCTCCTACAAAATATTTCCTATGAAAGAATTCAAAAAAACCAACACCATACCCCTCTAGACAGTTATGTAGAAGCATATATAACCTTTACATTTTTTACAAAAACAGATAAATAGGGAGACACCCAAATACTGTGTCAGACCAATTCACATATACATTGTATTAAGGCAACCTACCCATTGATAGATTTGAAAAGTTCTTCATACTCTGTATGTGTAAGATTAGTCCTGAAACAATAGAAACAGTTTATAAACATTCATTTCTGAAACCTAAGAAACAAAAGTAAACTTCCAAATGAAGTAACCATATTAATTTTTTACTCAGATGAAAAAATAATTCTTAAGTATGAGACACTATAACCTCTCTACCTTCCTAGAGGCATTTTTTTCAAACTACATAAAAGTCATATAATTGCACACTTATTTTGCTAATCAGACAGGTAAACACATTTTTCTGTAGTCTAATGAAATGTAACATTATATTGCATGTATTAATATGCAAAACATTAAAGTCCAGAAGAACTGACTACCAGTTAATTTCTGTTAGCTAAAAACTATTTTTAAAACCTAAGAATTCAGTAGTTTATGTAAAGACTTTAATATTATAAAAGAGCTTTATTATCCACCTATCTTAACTGTAGAGAGCTCTGGGAGATAAAAACAATGCAAATACATGCCAAACCCCTACTTCATCCCTTCGCCACCAACCAGCTGCAACGGTCTGGGGACTACTGTGTATTCAAAAGTCAGAACAGTTCCAATCTAAGGACAGACTACAGACACATCACTGTAAACTGGCCTCATTATTCTAAAGAACCCTTCATCAAACATCCCTTGAGAACTTCCTAACAATAACCATGTTATTGATGATTTTATCCTCTTTCCCATAGCAAACCTGATGGGATTCATCAATAACAACTGATGACAGACTTTAATTAAATGACAGTAAGATATGTGCTCTTCCAAATTTTAGTTAAAAGAAAGAACAAAGGAAGATAAATCATGATTGTGGAATCCTTGGAAGAAATCTTGTACATTGTGCAGCCTTCTATTTCCACAAGAGAGTAACATGGCACATGCCTTCTTGCTGCGCTAAAAAAAAGGATTTACAATCATATGTCAACTCTAGCCCACTTATGCCCCAGGGAAAAGATTGAGGGGGAGTCAGAACACCTCTCCCATTATCAAGCAGACACCTGTGATGCCTAGATGGTGGCTGTGCTCTGCCGGCAAATCTCCCCTAAAGCCAAATAAGCTTGAAAGACCACCAGGTCTCTTGTTGGGAACTTTAGAGTAAGTCTCTGGACAGTCATCAACAAAGCCGTGGATGACAGTAGAATGGTGGTGATCACTATTTTAAATGGAGAATAAAGTGGCAGGCCACCTTCCCTTGGGAAGGGGTAGTGAGGTGAAGTACAAGTCCACATATAATGGATTAGACAAGGATTCTGGGAAATTCTAAACTACATTAATTCTATCAGATAATACACTGTAAGTACTTGTAAGATTTTGGTAGCTCTTTCTAAATGAAAATGAGATATATTCCACTTCTTCCTAATGAAAATATGAGATTAATCATTTTATTCCTTTTTTTGTATTTAAATAAATTATTATTTTTCATTCTGGAAAAATGATGCAAGTAGCAGAAAAACCCAGGGCTCACCCCAGATTACCAGAGACTCCCTCACAGTCTTGGCTGTATCCAGAGAGATTTCAAGATGTGGCTGCCCCCTTCCTGGAAAACAGACAACCACACCTCTTACCCTCACTGGTTAATTGACTACACTGTCAAATTACTCACAGGGTGAACCTCAGGACCAAATCTTTGCCAGGTCTGACTCTATACACTCCAGGGGCTGGCTAAAGATTTCAAAAGATTTAGGATATTCTTTTAAAAAAAAAAAAAAACCTTCAAACTCAATTAGTTCTAACACAGTTTTTAAAAAATAAAAGTAAAAATAAGAATAATGAGTAGAGTTGGTGCCTGTAATGCCAGCACTTGGGGAGGCCAAGGTAGGAAGACCACAAGTTCAAGCCAAGCCTAGGCAACTTAGTGAGATGCTGCCTCAAAAAAAAAAAAAAAAAAAAAAAAGGCTGGTAATATATAGCTCAGTGCAAAGACCCTAGGTTCCACGTATAACATTTCCCATGGGAGACAGAGATTGAAATATTGAAGCAATAAAGTCTCCTAAATGACTAGGTCAGCAGAAGTTCGGGCACAGCCAAGGAACCAGGTCTATTACTCTTTTTTTCCAGTGCTAGAGATTGAACCCAGGGCCTTTCAAGTACTAGGCAAGCACTCTACCACTGAGCTACATACACATGAATTATTTTATTTTTACTGGGCCATTTCATCATAAAAATAATGCCACTTCTTTAAAACTACAATATCTATGATTTATGCTGAAGCCATACTACTACATTAGTCACTTACAAACTTTTGAATAAGAGCATGAACAGATTTTTAATAGTCATCTCCTAAAAAGTCTCCTTCATTCCTTAAGTGTTCCCTCCTCCTAATATGAAATACAGCTAGTTAGGTTGTAGATTCTGTTACACCATTATTCTCATGGTGTCTATCATGACCATCTTTCTTGCTATAAGAGCAACTATCATTTCCTTCTCTGTGCTAATCATATATAACGTATCCCTAATAAAATTATAGGTATATACAACTTCATACATGAAACAATTCAATGAGCGACTACAGACATTAAGTTTGTGTGGCAAAAATCACATGCAATATTACTACATTTAAATGATACAGGAGAGAGGGTATTAATTTTAGAGAGGAAACATAGAAATTTTTATATACAGTATAAGAAACACTGAACCATACCTTACTGGTACAACTCTTGCACCTGCAGACTCTAGATACTTCACATATGATGCAGCAATATAGTATTTTCCATACTTCCGTATGGCTGTATTCTTGGTTGTTTGCATTAGTATTCCTAAATTTAAAGAAAAGTTTTGGTTTCAAGAAAATCCCTTTATTTATTGCTCAGAAACTGAAACACATCACGATACAAACTTCATTCTTTCAATTCACAGAATTGAACAGAAAGTGTTTCCTCGAGTCCATCCACAGACTTTGGGAAAGGAGTAGTAAGAGCTGATCAGAGTTTCAGGTAACCTCCTCTCTCTCACCAAATCAAGGACACAAAATAAATTCTCAAAGTAGGTTTATAACAACACCAGCACTTTTCATGCATCCTCAGACCTAGAGTCCATTTCAGAGCACAGACCCCTAATTCTGCAACGTGGCCACTCCCTTCCCACACAACTCCAAGAAACAACTGTTTCCTTGTAAGCAAAACAAAACAGTAGAAACATCTTCTGTCAACATCTTGCCATCACCACCTTAAGAGAAGGAATCAATATCTTGTCAACCGCATCCCACATTATGAAAAGATCTCTGTCCTTTCTTGAGGAATCCTTCAACTCCAATCTGTTTTCCACATGGAAGTAAAGCTGATCATATCGCCACTCCGTTCATTCAATTTTGCTGTATTATACTACATGCCAACCACTAAACTAGGAGCTAGGGAAACATGAACGAGGAAAACAAAACTCTTGCCCTGTAGGCTTCAGCTGTAGTGTGTGGGGGAGAGACAGCGAGGAGGGAGGACAAACAACACACATAAAAATGTATAATATACAGGGTGATGACTGCTAGTAAGTGCTAAAGAGAATAACTAAAGCAAAGGAGGGGTGCCCCAGTTATAGTCTCTTCAACAGGGTGGCCAATCATAGTGGAAATTGTCCTCTGAACTGTACCTAAAGTAAGTCCATCTCGTGGGGCACCCCTGCTAGTCTAGCTGTTCAATGGGCCCCAAGTCACACCCCCTACAACACCAGATACTAAGGCTATGTTGTAGATTGCATCATCAAAAGGTCATTCATTGCTGTGGCTAGACAGTGCTGAGACTGGCAGAGTTTCCTGATAATGATAAAATGAGGGTGAAGTACACACAACTTTCCCCAAGGACCCTTATTGTTCTTGGTCCTGCTTTTGCTGTCCTAATCGATGCCCTCTAAAACCAGTAGCCTAACACAGGGAGGTGAGTAAATTTGGTAGTGCTATAAACTACAAATGATCTACTGGTCTATAAGTAACCCCTAATAAACTCAGTTACTTGACAAGCTGGACTTGTTCAAGTAGTTTTTTGGTCTGTCAGCACCTCTGAGTTTGGACACAGACATTTCTTTTCTCTCTCTGCGAAATTTATGCAATATGTGGCTCCTAAAAGGGGACCAGAAGGATACAAAGATGAGTCAGGGAAGAATATCCATGGGAAACTTCCTGGGGTAGCCACCTTCTTCCATGTGGTAAGGGGCAATGTGCCTCCTAGATGAGTATGGTCCTCTGTGTGAGTATGGTGATGCCCTCAAAATGCCTAATGGACTAGAGACTATACTGTAATCCATACAGGGAGTCCATATGGGATGAGACTGTAGGAGAGCTGTAGCTGCCGTGGCATGCCCCACCCACTGCTCTGGGTGACAAGACATGCTACTGAGCATGGGGTGACATGCCTCCCAGATGTGTATGGTCCACACATGTGCATTCTGGATGCCCTGAAAAAGCCCAACAACAGAATGGCAATTATTCCAGTCCCTGAAGGGAGTCTGTATGAGACAGGACTGCAGGAGAGCTGTAGCAACTGTGGCATGGCTACTCTTGTGGGCAGTAAGATATGTTACTGAAGCTGACATATCTGTCTAGGGAAGATCTTGGGATGGCCATCTACCATGTGAGGAGGGGTGGTGACTACTGAGGGGGTTTGGGAACCAACATGCGATACCTTGGAAGTGTCCCAAAGAATGGGGAAAATAATTGTCATTTGCTAACAAACAATATGATTTAAGGGGGAAACAAAGAGCTGTGAATGATCACAGCACAGAGTGGTTCCTCCTCACAACAGCAGCAGCAGAGGCTGAGCTCCAAGTTCAAGCCTGTGCCACAAAAGTACAGGAGGAAGAGAATGGGCACAAACCTGTTAATGTATCAGTGCTGGAGGTAAACACAACTGGGAAAGTGGACCTAGTGAAGGGCCTGGGCCACCAGACTGAGCTCAACCCGGGATTCAAATCCAAGCTGGTATGGGGCACAGATCAGGTTGCAAAGCTGGATGGCAGGTGGGAGAAGTGACTCTTAGACCACCTGCAACCTACATTGGCTCTAAATCTGAGGTTGTGTCCAGTCTCAGGATGCCATTAAGGCTTCCCAGCAACCTGAGAAAAGTTAACAAGAGCCTACTGAGCCACATTTTGGCTAACTAGTAAATTCACTTTTGGATTCCAATTTGAGTTGATAGTTTTGTCTAATTGGCATGCCTAAAACATTTCTTATGAATTGCTTTGGGATAGTTCTTAAATTGCAGTTACAGGGTAACTTTCTCTTCTTCTTCCTTTCTGCTTATACTAAGGTAATTCTTTCATTCAAGGTCATATAATGCCTTGAAACCCTCATTGGAATAGAAACCTCTTTGAGTTGACTCTTAGACCAAAGAAGTGAAGGAATAAAAAAAGTATCAGGAGCACTTTGAAATTCAAGTGGCTATGGGGTCTGTTTCAAAAGGGAACCAGTAAGTACTGCAGAAGAATAGATGTTAAAAAAAAAAAAAAGGGTAATGGGTACAAAGACAGAAGAGTATAGGTGAAGAAGACTACGCTTCTTGTACTGGGGTGGGCAAGTATCCTGGAAATACCCTGTTTATATCTCCCACCTGCAAGAGAACATAGTAGAGGTAGACATGGTGCTGGGGTACACACTCTACACACCACAGTGTGAAATCTTTGCCTGAGTGTATGGCCTGTAAAGGCATTGATATCTGGCTGGGCAAAATGAGAGTCAGTAAAACTGTCTTCTTGACCCAGAGTAGTTAATACCAAACAGTGGAGTATAGAGAAATACACAGACTAACAGAGGGGTATAAAGAAATTGTCTTGCCCAGCCCACAGTACTTACAGCAGTGTGGTATGGCTGGTTTTAAAAAAGAGCCAGATGGCTCATGGAGAATGACTGTGGATTATAGGCAGACAATGTGACACCCCCAGTCATGCTGCTGTGCTGTTCTAGATCTTGCTAATGATTTCTTTAGTATCCTCTTAGCTGCTGAGTCCAAGGACCAACTTATATTCTCCTGGAATGCACAACAATGGACCTTCTGAATGCTCCTTCATGGCTACTTAAATAGCCCCACCGTTCGTTGATGGATAGCAGTTCATAGTCTTAATTGTCCAGTCACTATGAAAAAGTTTCATTACATAGATGACATCATGCTAACCTCTCTGTGTCTTACAAATTTAGAAAAAGTCTGGAGGACATACAAGTATACCTGAAGGAGGGAGCTGGGAAGGTAATCTCCACAAGGTATAGGGGCGTGGCAATACCATAAAGGTTTGGAGAGTCTTATGGTTGGGTAAGATGTGTATCAACGTAAGGTTGCTGAGAAAATTCTGCAGCAGTCTGTACTAATAAATGCAAAGCAATTATAAGGGTACTTAGGACTCTTGGGGTATTCGTTTGTTTTCATACCCCACCTTGCTCAAGCTGCCTGCCCTCTTTATAACTTGATAAAAAGGACCACGTAAGATTGGGACAAAAAATTCAAGAGACATTTGAGTGAGCTATTCATGGAACAGGCCAAAGAGTTCTGTGTTCCAGTACTCCAATGCCCACCTTGTTCTAGAGGTTACCATTGACAGGTAGACCAAAACAACCTAAACAGTTCTAATTTGGTTCTGGTTGAAATCATGGAAAAGGGTAAGAGCCCATAATACAGCACTTCAACAACAGTTACTATTGCTAAAGCCCTGCAGCAGGTGAAACCCATCACTGGATCTGCTTCAGTTACAGTAAAAACAGAATAGCCAACCCTTTTTCTGGGGTGACACAAAATTAGACTTTGCAAAAGTGGCATACATACTTGCAGCAGTGTGGAGTCCTATATGCTAGCCCTGTGACAAATATCATGTAGGCCATACTGGGGTCAGAGTCCTTCCAAACTACTGAACCACTCCCAGTGGCACTCGCACCATAGGTTCACCACCACTGTCACATGCTATACTACATACTTGGCAGGATGTGCCTACCAATGCAGCAGTGGCACGACTGGTCTGGGTGCAACCAACCACTTACCAATTAAACCGACATCTGCTCTGAAGGAGGAGACCTGCATTTGGTACTGCAAGCCAGGACAAAGATCTGTGGTTGAGAAAGTCATAGGCCCCTGAGGGAAAGCCACTGTTATTGTTCTGTTAAATGCATGTGATGTGCCAGTAAAACTGCTATCTAAACACTTGTGTCTACACCCATAGATTACTGCTGTTACCACCCACAGCCAGAGAATCTCTTCTTGCAGTCAGCAGTGACCTCGGCTGGAAACCCCCAGCAAGTCCAACCACTGGATATGTGGTGAACTTTTCTCAAGTCAAGCAGGCACTTCTTCACACACTTTATTAGGGACATATACTCTCAATTGTTGTGTCATTCTAGGAGTGGACACCTACTGCTGCAGTCTGTATTGTTCCTGGGACAGAACAACCTAGTGCTCATCTCTCAAAGCAGGTAACGCCTCCTCTGAGGCTTAGGGAACATGGGGTGGGGGGTGTTGCAAGTTGGAGGAAGAGTGGAATGTAGGGAGAAATGTATCCTCCCCTAGATCCTAACAAACTAATTCTACCTTATGGTGCACCCTTCTTGGTCCAGCTGTTCAATGGGTCCCCAGCCAGCCCCCTACAACACCAGGTGCTAAGGCTACGTGCCATACTGCAGCATAACAAGGTCATTCGTCACTGTGGTTAGACAGTGCTGAGACTGGCAGAGTTTCCTGATAATGACAAAATAAGGGTGGAGTACACACAACTTTCCCCAAGAACCCTTCTTGCTCTTGATCCTGCTTTTTCTGTCTTATAAAACCAACAGCCTGGCACAGCGAGGTGAGCAAATTTGGTAGTGCTGTAGCCTACAAGTCATCCACTGCTTTATAAGTAACCCCTAATAAACTCAGTTACTCGCCAAGCTGGACTTATTAGAGTAGTTCTTTGGTCTGTCAGCTCCTTTCAGTTCAGAGGCAGATGTTTCTTTTACCTCTCTCCGGGAAATGTATTTAACATTAGGCAAGTCCTCTCTGAAAAGGTATAGCACAGCATTTCAGCCAGAACTTCAGGGCAGTGAGGGAGTAAGCCACATGCAGATATCAGAAGGACCAAGAATCCAGGATAAGGGAATGCAAATGCAAAATTCATGAGTCAGCTTCTTACAATAACTGGTATGCATCAGGTACTCAGTTAACATACCTCAAATGTCAAAATATGTTCAGTAAGACTGTTTTTCTGCTTGCTGGTAGGTAAGATCATCTTCGCTAAGGAAAATGAAATTTAGCTAGGGAAAGAAGAATTGGAGAAGAATGATGTAAGAAATGAAGTAGCACAGGGCAGGCAGAGGAGGTGCTACAAAGGACTCCGTAGGGCATCATGGGAACACAGGTGCAGGAAACAGAAAAGTACATTAAATTCTACCAACACCCCTGCCTCTCCCCTGTTATCACCACAGCCCCATAATTACTTTTCCCATCCTTGGGAAAACTCAGGCTGTACTCCCTGTCCATCAACATCTGGCCAAAATCTCATACATACATCTACTTTGGGTTTCCTTGCCTTTGATTCCTATATACTTCCTACAGTAATGCTTTCATATACTGGTGCTAGGTCAACTATTTATCTTAATTGATCACAGTGACCAAAACCATAGTCTCCTTCTCTATATTTGACCTAGAGCTACCCCAATAACAAGAAAGGAAAATAAATCCCTCTTCTTTTTTTCTTTCTCCTCCCTGGATACATAGAATGCAATTCAACACATATAATTATATTATTTCCTTGAAGAATCTAACCATTATTGTAAATACCTATGGAATAAGGCATTCCATTATTGTAAATACCTATGGAATAAGGCAGGGTGGGATAAAACCAATACTAGTTGTCCACATAGAAATTTCTTTCGGCAAATTTCAATAACAGGCTGATTTCTCCCAGATAACTTTCCCTGTTCCTGTTTCAAATGTCTCTTCTATTAATGCAAACTAATTTTATATTTTTTTCGGAAAATAAATGTGATAAAAACAAAAAAATCATGTTTCACTCTAACATTAAACAGAATTGATACTATGATCATATTAGCCACCGCTGGTGCAGAAGATGACAAAGTCCAAGATACAGTACACTTTAATTTCTTGATTATCTAACATATGCCATTTTTATGTATAATGCGTTGTATCTCAAAATACACTCTCAAGCAAGGAATGTTAATAAAAATAATACATGTATGGAACCTGTAATATGTATGTATAGAATCTATATGTAATACACACACTAGAAATTCCTAGCTACGTGAAAATTTTTTTTTCCTCTTAGTGGAAATGCCTAGCTATGTACATAAAAGAAAATCAGCCTAAGGCTCCACAGTGCAACCTTCTCCCTGCCAACTTTAAAAGCCACAGCCTAGAAAGAGTCCAAGAAACCAAGAGGTCAGCTACATTTTAGTGTGACTCAAAAGGTGTTTACCAGAATTCTTAATCTGTACTGGAAACGGCGGCCTACAACCCTGTACGTGGGGCCCAGCGTCCTCAAGCGTCCAGCGTGACACCCAGCTGCCCACCCAGTTGTGGCCCCTCATGGCCTTCTTACCAATGATAGGTTTCTTGGTGGTGGGTTTAGGGGGTCTGGGAAGCCCGAAGCTCGGCGCCCCAAGGAGGAGCAGGCCCACCATGCACAGCAGACGACCCAGGTTCGCCATCTCGCCGGCCCTCTCCCGCCGTGTTTCAAAGGCACTGCGGCCGGGCGGCGGCTACCGAGGTCTTGACAACCTCCCGCCGCTGAGTCGTGGGGGCGAAAGGGGGCGGGCAAGGGCGGTCCTGCACCGCGCTGGCCTATGGGAAAGGCGGTCACGGCGCGGGGGCGGGGCGACCAGAAGCGGAAGCTGGCGCTAGGCCCGTGGCCCCGCCCCCGCCTTGTGGCCCTGCCCCCGCCCTGAGCCCACGCGGCGGCTTCTGGGGAGACTCCGCTGGCTCCCGAGGTAGACCCGGGGGGCTTGACCGCTTCTTCCCTTTCCACTACAGTATTATGTCGCCATGGCCTTAAATCACCGGTACAGAGATGGGGTAGCCCGACCAGGTCCTGGAGGGGCGAGCTCAGCGTCCCCGCCGACCGTGGTAACCAAGCCACTGGGGGCCTGGAGAGGTTCTAGAAGAGCTCGAGAACTTTGCTGAGGGAAAGGTCAGGTCTCTCCTTCGGGGGAGGGTGACTGCCGAGTTCTACACTGCAGCATTCGATGTAAGGACAGCGTGTGACCTCTGAGGTAATTGCCACGTTTTGCTATTTACTTTGGGGCCCCAGGTATCTGGAGGACGTGAAGAAGAGGGGAGGATGATGGATATGAACACATTCGCAAATGCGTCGCCTCACCTCAGAACTGGGTCAAAGAGAGCAGACTCCAGACATCTGTTGCTAAGGGCGGATCCAGGCTAGACCGGCAAACGATTCCTGGTGCTGATAAAGTTCACTGGCAACACCGACCTCAGACAGCCAGGGACTGTCCTATAAACAGGGACAGAAATGAAGACTTTAGTTCCTATTCATTGAAATTATTTTGAAGATGTTTAAATAAAAGAATGTGTAGTTTGTAGTAGGTGGAAGTTCCTACCTATTAAGACCAAAATTCAGATTAAAACTGAGTGCTATTTGAAGCCCTTATTCTATCAATGTTAAGTATGGAGGATGAAAAGATGAGTTGGACAATGTCTTTTTTTCACAGGAGGTTTAGAATTTACTAAAGAAAGAAAGGCAAGAGCAAGAGCAAATTTTCATTATATTTCAAGAAAAATTAGTGCAATAAGTAACTTGTTTTCACAAGAAAATAATGGTACTGAGAAGGATGTGCTAAACTACCCAAAGTGTGGTGAAAGATACTGTGAAAATGCCAGCCTGGTCTTCAACATAATTGAGTAAACAAAGAGCCTTTGTAAATATCAATTTGTGGTATGGACACAATTGGCTAGCCACAAAAGAAAAAAATAAATTATTACCTGACATTACACACAAAATTAAATTCCAAATGACCTCTGTCCCACTTTGGCACACACCCTCACCATTTTGATGACAATATGAGTCCCTCATCAGAGCTGAGCAGATGCTAGCCCCATATTCTTGAACCTCCAGAACTGTGCACCAAATAATCCTATTTTTGCTATAAGTTACCTAGCCTCAGATATTTTATTATAGCAACACAAAACAAAGACAATACCCTACAGAAACACATACATATGAAAACAAAGAAGAATATATCTGTATATTCTTTGTAGCATTTGTATATTCTTTGTAGCATTTTTTGTAATAATGAAATATTAGATGCAACCTAAATAACCATCAATGGTAAAATAAATTAATTATATAATTAATAAACTGTCAAGGAGCACAGAAATGAATGAATTGGAGATACTTATTAACAGATGAATCTCTATTAAAAAGAGAGAAGTGGGGCTGGGGATTTAGCTCAGTGGTTACAATGCTCGCCTAGCAAGCACAAGGCCCTGGGTTCAATCCCCAGCACCAAAAAAAAAAAAAAAAAAAAAAGAGAGATAAATTATACTTGAGTCTAGAGATAATTTCAACTGACCGAACCAGAATTTTACCTACTTCATAAAAATGGTTCTTCCCCCCTCTAATTATAGATCTATTGGTTAACCAGATATTTGATTCTAGTTTTCATCAGCCATTTATCTGAAACAACTCAAGTTTCTTAAACCAATGTTTTACCGAAAGATCAGAGAAGGGTTTTCACTATATTTGTAGCTGAACTCCCTTCCTAAATGACTTAAATTTCTCTCTGTAACAGTACATTTGGGACATCTACCATTCTGTCAGCTTCCTTTTCAAGGGTTCAAAAGTTTTGGGGGTCCTGAGTGTAGGTAAATGAGGTACAGGAGAAAGAACAAGATGGAAGGATGGGCATAAAGTTAGAGACATGACTCAAGGAAAATTTGATACAGGTGATCAAAAAATAAAAGGGAGAATAATGAGCAAGATGTATAGAAAATATGGAGGGATTAAATGTAGGACTCATAGGGGATGTTATTATTCTTGAGTGTTAGTTGATCTCAGGTGTCTTACACTTGTTCTTGGCAAAGCAGTCTACCTCTGGTCATCATCTGCTGTTGGAGACTCTTGAAAAACCTTTAACTGAAGGGTCCCATTTGGGGTAGATTTCTACTTGAAATAAGGCTTATGTTCTTTAAATCGTGAAATGTGAACCCAAGGTTGTACTCTGTAATTTCACAGCAGCTTTGGTCATGAGGACATCAGTTGTTTTTGGTTGAAGATCTGTAATGTAAATCCATGTCTTTGATGTATAATAATTAGTGGAAAGTGTGGTGAGTGATTGGGGAATGGAAAAGTAGCAGAAAAGAATAGCAAACACTTGAGGTTCTGAAATGTAGACATAGAAAGTCTTAATTAAAGAGATTGGAGACAATCTTCTTCATCATGGGGAAGCAACAGCAGAAAAAGTAGGGATCCAGTAATGGAAATGACCAGGTAATCATAGAAACCCTCAAACTTATCTTTTAGCTTTAGGGAAAGAGAAACTGGTGATGATGTTATGTTAGGGGAAAAAAATGTTTCCTTCAAGGGAGAGTTGTCCTAGACACTTGAGGGTTGTTAACTGTATTTTGTGTGTAGAGGTATTATGCCCCCTTGGACAAGAATTTGGAGTAAATACTGAGTGTTGACAGTCTTCACTGACCTCAAGTTATCTACTTAGCAAATTCAGGTAATGGGACTCAGGCACTTTCAGAGGTGACTGTGGGCTGAAATTCCCAAAATGAGCCTGACCTGAGTCATGAGCGGAAGGGACTGAGCAGCTGGAAAGGAAAGCCAAACACAGCGTGGCCTGTGCCTGACTGGTCCCTGTCCCATATCCCTGCCTCTGCCCGACTACATGATGCCCCAAGAGATGCGATGAAGCTGTGCGGCCAGATATCTAACAGAAGAGCTCAGCACAACAGTGGCTTGAATGCTTTTATTGACTGGAGAAGAATCTGTGCAGGAGACCCAGATTCTCCTGGGCCGTATTTATTCTACAGTGATTCTCCCATACGATTTCATGGAGGCCAGCCTGTATTTATGTAAATGAAATTAAAAGAATTAAAAATTTATAATCAATTCAAAAGTGAAAACTAATAAGATATTTAAAGAAGTAAAATTAGAGCGGAGTTTGAAACAAAAATAAAGCCCAGTAGGTAAGAATTTATCATTGTAACACAGCTAACATTTAGAATGAGAAAGAAAAAGTAGAGAGAGGAGGTCAATCCTGAGAACTTGTAAGGAGGCTGCTTCAGTCAGCCTGGCTTCTCAGTAAATAATATCCTGTAATGAAGCATAGTGCAGGGCTCCATCATGCCACAGGGCCCTCTAGCTGTCACTCTGGTGGCTGTCACCCAACTTTGCAATGATGTTCCCTGGATCAGATCCACCCTCTATGAATATTGACCCTGTGCTAGACACTTGTTAGGTACTAATTATGCAAGGATGAAAACAGTGTTTGTGTTTAATAGCACTTCCTGACAGGGACACGTTGCATAGCTGCAGGTTGGCAGCTATGAACTCAGACAAGGGTCACACAAGAGGAAGCAAGGAATTCTTACTGGGGAGAGTTAGAGAAGGGTTCACAGAGCTGACAAATGGGCAGGACTGAATATAATCAGAGAAAAAAGCATTTGTCTGGGCAGAGGAAGCAGGAAGAATTTTTCCGAGGACAAAATAGACCTCACCTCCCTTCTGTCTTCTGTGTCTTGTGTGGATAGGGTGATTTTTTCAGTGGTGAGAAGGTTGTTTGTCCGGAGTGCAGGTGGCATCAGGGACTGTGAAAATGGAAAGACAAGTTGGGCCTGGGTGCAAAGGGTCTTGAGTGCCAATTAGCAACTTACCCGATGAGCAAGCCTCTGTCTTGAAAATCTGGACATGAAATCTCACAGAAGATAATTCTGGCAGCAAGAAAGGGCTGGGTAAAGGGAGGAACAATTGGAAAGTTGTGGACCAAGAGGAAGCTGTTGCAACAGATTGGGTGAGAGATTATTATAAATGGATCAGAGTCAGGTGTTTCAAGGTAGGACTGGTAGAATCTGTTAGCTATCAATGCCATCACCTGTGGAATCAGGTCTAATATGATCATCACAGTGTCGTGGAGTGTGTGCACTCCACAGTCAGATGAGCTGAGTTTAGTCTGATTCTGTCATGTACAATGTCTGTGATTCTGAGTGAAGAATGTAAAAATGGGCATAATGCCACCTACATCTGTTGCTTTAAAAAGTCAAATGATGACATGTGCATCTAAATAGTGGCACAAAAGTAAGTATTGTACTTTTATAGAGCCCTTCAGCTGGTGTTCAAGATTTCCATAGTATGATTTACATGAATCTTCCTAGGCAAATGACCCACTAAATCCTGTATCTGTCACCTCCTATCAGACATCCTTATTCTTTATCATGTCTAAGGCTTTGTTCATGTTATTTCTTTTCTTGAAATGTCCTTCCTTCTCTCAATTCTCAGTGCCATGTAGGAAAGTTAATCCTGCTTAAATACTACTTCGAAGAATATCTCCTCTAAAGATGCATCCTCAGTCACTTCAAGTGAAAATTATCATTCCTTCTGTTCAGCTCACAAAGCACTTTATTTTTTTCAATTTTTATTTTGTATTAGTATATGTTTGCAGTATATAATAATCACATTTCTCATGGAAAGTTTGTACAGTACATAACACATCTTATTTTTTTTTCATACTCTTCACCTCCTCTCCCTCTCCCCTCTGTCCATCTCTTGGTCCCCTTCCCATGTGCAAAAGATCTATCTCCCTATTTTCTATTATCTATATTTTGTTTTGCCCTTTACTTATATTTTGGGTTTCTCATATAAGAGAAATCATGCAATATTTAAGCTTGTCTGTCTGATTTATTTTACGTAACATTATGGTCTCAAGGTGCATCCGCTTTCCCTTAATTGGAATCACTCTGAAGCTCTTTATTGGAATTACTCTTTATTGGAATTACTTTATTGGAATTACAGTAATTCCAATAAAGATCATCACTTAATAAAGTTCTTTGGGTATTTTTTTCTCTCTTTTAGGTAGCATCTGTGTTATCAAAAGGAGATATGTTAAATAAGTTAATATGATTGACTTGGATAGATAAGAGAGCAGTCAAGTTCTAAGGGTGGGGTAGGAGGAAGACGGTGTATATACTCGGTAAACAGAAAATTAGTGGGAACACATTGCTGCCAATTGTAATTTTATTGCCCTCATTTCTAGTTCCACCTTTGTTACTCACAGTTCTCCCACAGCGTCTAAGTATGATAAAATTCAACACGTAGGGCCTGTAAGGAATGTTTCAAACAACATGTTAACAGTTAACTGCCTCCTTGTATGTATGACCTGATTTTTTGTGTCTCCAGTCTTATTTTAGATAAATGGCAAAGATAATATTTCCAATAGAACTTTAGTACTTTCTGAAGAAAACTCTAGTTTGACGAAATTTTAATCTAGGCTAATAGCAGATTGTTTGAAAATTATTAATCTTGCACCATATGTTGAACTTTGCTATTAACCTAAACTGTTCTAAAATAAATTCTATTAAAGTAATTATCTGATTAAGTGGCACACTATGACTTTTTATTCGAGTTTTAATTTCTTACGTATGTATGTCTTAGCTTTATGGATTAATTTGTGGTCCCTTAGTAGTATGTGGTTCCAGCAAAAAGGCATTAAGGGAAGATCATTTTGAACTAAACAGCAGAAAAAAATCAGCCTGCCATTAAAACTTATAAAAAGGAGTAGGAATGTAGCTCAATTGGTAGAGCACTTCCCTGACATGTGTGAAACCCTGGGTTTGATCTTGAACACACACATATGCACACACGCACACATATGCACACACACATGCACACACACATGCCTATAAAGAAAAAAACTCACATTTGTGTAATGGACAACTAGAGGTGGTAGTCTTTTCTGAAAGAAAAAGCAGTTTTTGAAAAAGAACGCCTCCCATTCATATTTTTAAATAAAAAACTTGCACATTGCAGTTTAAGTGAAAGATGTTTAATTTTTTAAACAATATGAAATAAAGTATTGTTTAGATCAGTAACATAATGAACACATACAGAGTTAACCTTTCAAAAGGCACTTCTAGTACATAGTAATGTAATACAGACAAATACACAGTTTTTTTACCTTGACATTTTATAAAATTGCCTGTTAATTTCGTATCTTTCTTACAATGTTCTTCAGAGAATTGCTTTATTTTACAAAATTTTAAAGATCCATCATAAAATGTATCTGCACTGATCAACTTATTTGAATTTCATTTACTCTTAAACACATTACTAATGAATCACACTTAAAAGATGTTTTTAAAATGTTACTATTTATATATTAAACTAATCTTTCCTTCACAGAATCGTAGGAAACTCTTTGAAGTAGCCAAATGTAAATGAGGTAGAACATGTGATATAAATGTCCTTCAAGGAATAAATGTTGGACAAACTAGAGGTGTTCTCTTGTTACCGATTATCCTTTTAAGTGATTTTTCTATTATGATTTTAATTATATGATTTTAAATTGTATAATTTTATAAAGAAAACTTTAAAATTCCTTTAGGAAAATGGGCAGGATCTAATTTTTTTATAAAAGGTATAATATCAAGTTAGATTCTCAATGCTAAATCAAAATCAAACACGTTCTCTAAAGAACATCCACAATTACTCTCAGTTTCATTGTAGACATAAGTTCAAAGAATTATGAGTATCAGCTCACCTGATTAGACTAATTTTCTTATAAAGAAAAACACCCTTGCACACAGAAAAATATCTTTGCACAAAGATACCTGTATGATTAATGTTGAAACCTAACAAGCTGAACAGATGTTCAACAAATTTCATACTCCATTTTCAAGCTTAAAATAAAATTAATTACAAAATATTGAGTATCACATTATAAAGTGAAAGCTATATTGACTATAAGGGATGAGATTATATCTTTCTTGGTAAATGAAATATTCTTTTATATAAATTACACTACAAACAGCACATCCTAACCACTTTTTAAAAAAGTAAATAAGAATTATAGGACTCAGAATATTCTGGTATAAGAGTAAACCCGAGATTATTTTATGCGTGAACTGAAAAATACCAGATGTAATTGACAACGATTTAAGGAATGTACACATACAGTTCTGTTAATTATTCAACCAAACATTCCATGTATAAGACAACTAAATATCATTATCTCTCTAAGTCTCTATGTAATGTAATCATAAGAATTACCATGAACAGATGTCAAAATTATATTCTTAATTTATTAAAAAATATGAAACAGTATTGAGAAGCCAGGAACTATCTAAAATATTTTCTAAATTATATTTTAATCTGTTATTAGAACTGTAATTTTATAGACCCTTTATACAATAATATGGCGTATAGACTCTCCAGTCAAAAGTTTCTATTGTGCAAATGTGCTAAAATAGGATTTCCCTGAGATGAACTATCCTGCTGGTCTGCAGAAGTAACTGTAAAGCTGTGTTTAGTCTGAATTGTAATCTAATCTTATACCCACACAAAATGAATGTAGTAGTTGTTTTATACTCAGCTGATTTGTGCAGTATTTCTTCAAGTAGATTTTATAAATCTATGACCAAACAAATGTAATCAAAAAAATTGTTTAAAATGAAATTTTATAGAAACACACAGAGATGCACATGAATAGCCACTTTAGAAATAACTGTGTATGGTATTTTTTTTGAAATGCAAAAATCAGGAATCTCTTCTGTGCTATTTAAGTATATTAACATTTAAGTACTTCAAAAGTGAAAAAAAAGGTTTAAAAGCTTTCTAAATGTCCATATTGCTCATGTCACCTTTTTTTTACATTTTATAGATCAGGCAAGCAGTAATTAAAAGATTTGTTCTTTTTCTTTCATTCACATAGGATCTCGTTTATGTATTTTTTAATGAAGAAACCATTTGGATGAACTAACTTCTCATTGAGTGGTCTCAGAAATGCTGCTGAGATAATCTTCAGACTTCATTATAAAATTTGTCCACTCTTGACAAATGTCCTCCATGGAGAACTCTTCGCCACCATATTCCAGTGGAAGAATATCAGGAAAATGCTGAAGTAAGCTTTGTTTGTAATTGTTCCCATGCATATGAATCTGAAATAACCAAAATGTTTCAGAAGGCGTCCTCTCCTCTTCTCACTGTATTAGATACATTTCCAGTGGAAAAATCAAACTCATAAAATCCTCTAATAACCTCCAAGGTAGGAGAATATGTATAAGTATTTATATCCTATATTCTTCTTGTGAATCTAAGAATTTTATTAATGCTGCTGTGAATCTGAAATTTTTATTACTTTATTAGATTTGAATTCTTATAACTATACAGGATTTGTGCAAAGATGATGAAAATGTATTACCAGTATTAATTCATAGTAAATAGAAGCATTTATCTGAGCACATAATGGGTATGTAAGGAATAATTTATGTCATACTATATAGTCAATGGATAGGCTTGGCTAGTACAAGATTAGATAATTATGATAGTTGAGGACCTTACGTTTTCAAATATTTTAACCTTGAAAAATTGATCATAGCTGGGCATGATTATTCATGCCTGTAATCTTAGCTATTCAGGAGACTGAGACAGGAGGATTGCAAGTTGGAGACCAACCTGAACAACTTGGGGAGACCTTGACTTAAAATACAAATGGCTGGGGATGTAACTCAGCACTCCCTGGGTTAAATCTTCAGCACTACTACTACTATTAATAATAATAATAAACCATAAATCATAGTATGCTTTAAAATTAAGAAACTGAAAGTGCACAATAAATTAATTAATTAAATTTTCCATTGCTAGGGCAGAACGTTCATCTGTACCTTCAACAACAGTGTAACCATCTACTCCTAGGATATAATAATAAATGAGTGTCCTGTATTCAGAAACCTCACAATCCTAATCCTTGGATTTTTCTGAAATATTTGAAATATTATCAGCTAAATGAGAAGAACTTCTATCTTCTCGAGAGTAGGAATAAGAAAATTTATAGTATTTCTAATAATTTAAAAATGGAAAAAGTGGCTGGATTTTATCATTCCCCCAAATTTTGACAATTCTATTTCATGTCAACTCATTTTCACTGAATTGCTTCATTTCTCCTGCTTAATAGTTTTTTTTTTTTTTTTTTTTTGCCCATACTCTCTTTTTATTAGGTTCGGCTTATTTTTGTTTTTGTACAGAATATAACACAAACTAGAAAGACTTATTTTTAGGTTTCTAAGAGTTAAACAGAGGGTGGCCATCTGTTTTCAAGCTACACTGAAGAGAGAGAAAAAAATGAACAAACTATGGACTTCTCTTTACTGACTTGTAGACTGAAAAGTGGTGAAAAGTGTCTATCTTCAGTAAGGAAGATAATTTATAGGTGGTTGACCTTGAAGACAGAAATACTCACTGGATAACCTGTAAAGAGGCTCTGGGTCATGATTTTCTGACCAAGGACAAAATGTTAGCATTTCTTCAAATGAAATAATATAATATAGTTTCTTCAGCTGAGGATATGGCTCAGTGGAAGAGTACTGGCCTCACATGCTATCACATGCTTGAAGTCCTGGATTTGACTCCCAGTGCCAAAAAAATTATTGTAACTGAGTCTCGATGCCAAAAAATTCTATAATTCACATTATCACTATTTGTATTTAAATAATCTTTGATATTTGAATTGTCAAAGTTTTAAAAAAATGTTCTATGCCCAAGGCAGTAAATGATGCCAAAGGTTGTCTAAATGCTCTAGAAATTCTCCACAGATTGTTGTAGAGAAAGCTTGCCATTCTTAGAATTCAAGAACTCTATTTCAGCCTTTCAAAAATCCTCGGTTATTCACCAGAGATAGTTTCACAGGATAGATAAAACAAACAAACAAACAAGAAAACCTCCTCAAATTTATTTTCTTTAACTAATATAATATTAAGTCATATAATTTGGGTATTATGGTTTTCAGTTACATGTGTTAATTAAGAAAAGTATTTTGACTTGCTTAATAATGCATTGACATGATTAAAAATCAAAATAAGATAAAAGACACACAGTGAACTGGGCATGATGCTGCACACCTGTAATCCCAGTACTCAGGGAGGCTAAGGCAGGAGGATTCCAAGTTCGTGCCTAGTTTGGGCAATTTAGGGAGACCCTCTCTCAAAAAAACAGAAGGGTCTGGGGATGTAGCAAATTGCGAAGGCCCCTAGGTTCAATCCCCAATACCCCCCCCAAAAAAGAAGATAAACTGTAAGATACTTTTCTGTCAACCTTATCATCATCTACTCCAGTCAATGTCTCTATTCCGTTCCTTGTAGGTAATCACTTATTTTCCTATATATACTTTAATGTAATTTTAATTCAACTATAAACACATATTCTGATTTCCTCCCTTTGTATAAAACAGGTAGCATACTATCAATACCACTCTGAATTTTTTTCATAGTTTCATGTATTTTTTCTTCCTTTTTTATTTTATTTTTTAATTTAATTTTATTTTTTAATTTTATTTTAATGGTACATTTTAGATGTACATAGTGATAACATTCACCATAGGGGATTTGTACCTGTACATGATATATCTTGTTGCTCCTTTTTTCCCATTCCCCCCCCTTCACCCCCTCCTCCCTCCTTATTTACAAAAGCTTTGTTTCCATTTTTCCCTTCCATTTCTTATTTCTCTTGTCCTTCTGTTCACCACTCTGCATTTTGAGTCTTTCATTTTACAATTTATCCTGCAAATCCTGTGTTTCCCTGTGTGGATTTATCATAATTCATTTAACCAGTCCCCTAATGATAGATATTTTTCTTCAAGAATACTCTTGTATATGTAATTTTGTTTATGTACAGGTATATATCTATAGGGTAAATTCCCCAAAGCACAAAGGCTGTGATTTTGATAGCTATTGCCACACTGCCCTCTACAGGGAAAAATACCATTTTGCACTACAGCCAGCAATGTGAGAGGACAACTTTAAAACAAATGTGCTTAATTTTTTTAAATTAAAAATAAATATTAATTTATAAAAGTAGTTAGCTTGGTAGATAAATACTGCAAAAACTGACCCAATAGTGTGGGCTGATAGGCATGGGGGAAGATAATAAAGCAATCCTTAGAAAAAGGATTGGAATGTTTGGTGTAGAAGAATAGTAACTTCAACATATTTTACTTACCCGTTCCTTAATTTTGTCAGTCAAGAATGGTTTAATCATAGAAAATACAGCATGGAAAATTACTGGTTCATTTATAAAATGGATGCCACGAACTTTCAGTGGAAAGGAATCCTTTTGAAAATAAAAAATTATTCTTAATAATAAAATATAAATAAATATTACAATTATATTCCTAAAAACGTTTCTTCCTTGAACACTTTCCAAACTCACAGCAGTACCTAGGGTATGATTTTATTTTCAAAATTATTTTCAAAAATCAACACAAGAGTCGGACTTATCGCTTCTCGGCCTTTTGGCTAAGATCAAGTGAAGAGTCGGACTTATAGTTTACTATCCCTATATTGAGAAGAGAGCTTTTAAAAAGTTTCTCTTAGTCAGTCTTTTAAGAAAAAAAAGAAATTAAGATGTGTTATGCACATGTACCAACTCTGCACAAGGAATGTAAACACGATGTGCTGCAAACATGTACAATAAAAAAAGAAAGGGGACCAAGAGATGGATGAAGAGGGGACAGAGGAAAGTCTACGGCCATACCACCCTGAACGCACCCAATCTCGTCTGATCTCGGAAGCTAACCAGGGTCGGGCCTGGTTAGTACTTGGATGGGAAGAGGAGACAGAGGAAAGTGAAAGGGAATTTAAAAAGAAAAAAAAAAAAAACAAATACTAATAAAATAATTAAATAAAAGTTATCTTTTATGTGTTTCAGAGGAAAAAAATACATATATATTTTCACCAGACTATGCTTTCCACAGTCACATAAAATCGTTCTTTAATTTGACCATTTATAATTTTGACTGAAAAAAACAAAAACTTTCATGAAAATCGAAAGACTATAAAAATGGATACAAATTTTTTAAACGTTTGACACTATACATTTTTACCATCAAAGTAATACTGGCTTATTTAGAAAGTTTACCAAGTAAAGAGTTCATAAAAACCCTTATCAATAGTTTCACTACCCAAGTTGTATTGTTAATACAGAAACTTTTTCTTCCAAGTTATTTTTAGGCAAGTTTTTTTTTTCCCCATGCATAGATTTTATTAACTTGGGCTTCTCCGTGTTCTTTCTGTGTATAATTTTATTTTAAACAGAATTGCTAATATGCTTTCTAAATAATTTACATCCTGTTATGTTGGACTGATTAAATATAATTTCTTTAATCATCAGTTTTGATATTGTTACAAATGCCATCAAATGAATATACCATAATTTCAATAACCATTGTCCTATTTCTAGACAAATAAGCTGTTTCTAATTTTATTCTATTAAAAGTGATATTACAATAACTGTCTTCATGTATAGGAAGAGTAGTGATCATAAACATGATTTTTACATTCAGATCACCTGGACTGGAATCCTTACTTCAGTGCTGGCAGAATACATGCCTGGGAATTGCTCTGTCCACCTCTCTGATGCAGTTTATTAAGTTGTAAAGTGAGGAAAATTATAGTTATACATTTATGTTGGTACAGCCATTAAGAGGTAATGCATTTGAAACACTTAACAGAGTACCTGGGACATAGTAAGCTATTATTATTATAGTATACACAACCTTTACTGTAGTTAAGATCATTCTCTAACTAAGTTCCCAGAAGTAGAATTAGCAAGTCAAAGATAATGGCCATTTTAAAAACTTGAGTTCTAGGGGGACGAAAACATAATAATTTTATACCTACTAAGACTATGTGACATTTTATTGAATCAGTGTTATAATTTGTTTTGAGTCGGTTTTTTAATTTAGGAAGAAAATTTTAGTGACAAGAAAACGAAGTCACATTATTATTTAAGTGCATAAATTCTGTGATTGTTAATCCCAGTTCATTACAAAATTTTCGTTTCATAAATTATACCTTACTTCCTATTGGCATTATTCAATTATATACTTTTTCTAAAATTTTAAGTATCTAATAAATGTAGCAAAAGTTAAAATTACTTAGAAGTATGATATCTAACAGTTAAAATATACACTTACTGTAAGTACAGCAGCAATCTTCTTGGCTACAGATGGGGTAATTTGGAAAGCATGGGAAAGCTCCCAGCCTTCAAGATCAAATAGAGCCTTGACTCCATTCCGTTGAGTTTCTACTTCCCGTACAATAAGCTCAGATGTAATTAGACTTACACGAAATACATCATAAGCTGTAAACACTTTCGGGTCCCACCGTGCTAAAAAATAAAAGGCATATCACATCTCAGCTTTGTGTAAAGAACCAGAAAGACCAGAAAGATTTCAAAATGGAAATAATTCTTTTTAGACTTAAAGGATCAGTAGAAATAAAAACAAGTTCAAGGATCATGAATTGAATAATAGATTAAATTGAGGTCCAAAGATATATGCCTGTTTCTCCCTCCTTCCTCAAATCCCTGAGAAAGACCAGATTTTTGAAACCATGAGTGTGTATGGCACAGGTTGCGCTGGCGGGTGGGGATGGTTGGCGATACAGACTAGATTTAAGTGCCAAATAAAATCACAGCTTCATTCGTGAGAAGGTCTTACTTAAAGATGGAGTGCCTATGGCTATGCTAAAAGCTCAGAGGTGCTAGAAATGGGAAAAGTTAGGGCCTGGATTATGAAGAACAGCTAGGGCCCCATAGTAAATGTTATAGTTTAGATCTGAGATGTTCCCCAAAAGCTTATATGTCAAAGGATTGACCCCTAGTGCACCAGTGTTCAGAGGTAGGGCCTTTGGGAGGTGATTGGATCTTGAGGGCACCGAGCACTGATCAACCGATTAAATCATTGATGCATTCGTACCTTAATGGGCTTTTGGGAACTGATGGAACCTATAAGGTGTGGCCTAAATGGAGGAAGTAGGTCACTGCAGGCTTTCTTTCAAAGGGCATACTGAAACCCCAGCCTCTTCCCCTCTATCTGCCTACCATTGACCCTGAGCTGAGCAGCTTTCCTCTGCCATGTGCTCCCTGCCATGATGCTCTGCCTCACTACAAGCCCACAGCAAGAGGACCAAGTAAACACAAACTAAAACCTCTGCAACCATAAGCCAAAATAAACCTTTTCTCCTTTTAAATTATTTTCCTCAAGTATTTTATCACAATGGAAAGCTGGCTAATATAGTAACCAAACAAGTTGCTAAGAGAGATGAAAGAAGAACTGACAGGTCGAACTGATGATACTATTAGAGCTCTTCGTGACAAGCAGCACATAGCAGATGCATATCCCCACAGACTTGGACAGGAAATGTGGGCTTGGGAAAGAAGAGCTGAGGAAACATCCATGTAGCTACACACATCCAAAGAAAACAGGCAGCGCCTGTGCTTCAAGGAAGTACAGACATCCTTGTCCGCATACCCTATGTCTCCCCCACCATCCCTGGGACAGGGCTTGGCTGGCAGAAATGATAGTAATGGACAGGCAAGTAGGCAACTGTAAAAAGAAGGTATGTGCCCACTAAAAATTGTAATATACATCTACACAGGAACCAAACTCTGTCGATAAAGGTGCCAAAACTAAAAGAAACAGTTAAGAAAGTAAGACGCATTAGAAGATACAATAATCTCAGTGAGGGGCTAGGGGAGGAATACTGAAAGCTATTATTATAAGAACAGGCAATTATTTAAAAATAATTAGTTGAGATCCTAAAATAAAAAGACAATTCAACAAAAATTTAGTTAATGGGACAAATGACAGAAAAGACACAGGCAGTTAGTTAATTTGAAAGATCAAATTGATGAACCCTGTCACACTTGGCACAAAACAGCCAAGAACTGATAAATATGAACAGAAAGATAAGAGACAAATGCAGCGAAATCTAGAAATTTCAATACTCATCTAAAAAGAGATCTAGAATAATAAAGAACAAGAAACAGAGACAGGAATAGTAACAGTAGGGAAATTTTTTTCCATAATGGAAAAAAAGATGTGAAGTATTCAGACTGAAATGTCAATGGACTACCTAACAGATAAATGACAAGAAAGATTATTTATGACCAAGTAGTGGTAAAATTTCAAAAAAGCAAAGTTTCTAGCTTGGGCAACTGGGTAGGTTAGTGGTATCATTTATTGAGAAAAAGAAGACATGTTTTTAGTGGAAAAAATCATCAATATGAACATATCCAAATGGTGGTTGTAGTCTTACTAGATATGGTCACCCATTAGATATGGCTGAACTAGGAAGTAGACTATATGGATCTGGATCCCCAAAAAGAAGATGGGGGCTAAAATGCGAAGTGTGATTTTAAAAATATGGTGCATGTTTAAATTAAAAATTATTACAGTAAAAGAATTAAGATATGTTGTGTACATGTGCCAACTCTCCACGAGGAATGTAGTCATTATGTACTACAAACATGCACTAATAAAAAATAAATATTGAAACGAAAACAAAAGACATATCATTGTGAATCCCACTTCCTTTTAACACACTTATCCCATCGTTCTTGCCACTTTCTGAAGAAGTTCTTGAAGTCCTCTTTCATGAGTGTTTTTTTATGGTTGCCTCAATATTCTGGGTTGGTTCAAAACATTTACAGCAATTTCTGTTAAATAAAAACATCACCGTGTATTCTCATCCACCTTATTCACTAGATCTGGTACTGTGTGACTTCTGGCCTCCATAAAGTCAAAATGACCAGGAAAGGTAAATGTTTTTAATCAGTTGAGGACCTTGAGGGAGCCATGACAGGGCAAATAATGATTCTCATAAAAGAGGACTTCCAGAACTGCTTCAGAAAGTGGCAAGAATGATGGGATAAGTGTGTTCAAAGCAAGGGGAAGATTTTGAGGACGTTTAATGACAATGTGTTTTTTAACTACAATAAAATTTTTAAATTTGTGCCGTCACTGTATGTTTTGAGCACAACTCCATGTAAGTCTGGGAGTTGATTATGCATATATTCCAACCTATGGCAGGGATTGTCTTAGATCTATGTTTCTCTCTGTTCAGAGAGGAAAAAATGCATGTGAAGCAGAGGCTGAGGCCAGTGTCCGAAGGAGTTTCAACATTTAAAAAGATGAGTAAAAGAAGTGACACCAACAAAGGAGATGAAGAAAGAGCTGCCAGTTAGGTCAAAGGAAAACACCAGGAAAATGTGGTGTGAGAGAAGCCAAGGGAAGAGGCTATTTCAGAGAAAGAGGAAGTGGTTTGCTGTAGAGGGATCAAGTAAATTAAAACTAAATATGTTCATTAGAGTTGGTGAAAATAAGGTCACTGATGATTTTTAAGGGCTTTTCAGCAGAGGTGGGGGTGAAACCAGAGCAGAATGAGCTGAGGAGGATCTGTGAGGAAGTATGGATGGTGAACATCGCTAACTTAAGCACTTTGGCTAAAAACAGAAGAAGGGTGATGGCCGGGGTAGAGATGGGAGGGTTTTGCGGGACTGAGGAAAAGGCTGGCAGATTTGAGTGATAAGTGGTATCTCCTAGTAACAAGGAAAAAGATAAAGATCTAGAAAGAGGAAGGATAACCAGGAATCCTAGGAAAGCACAATGGGATAGTCCTGGCTTTTTCAAACATTACATTTCTGGTAAACATTTTAGTAATAAATCCAGCTCAAAAACTACTGTGCTACTTCAGATACTGCCTGAATCTACAGTGATAAAAAAATATGAACAGAACAAATGAAAACAGTTCCTGACCTGAATTTCTGAGTCAACCAACTGAATTGTCTGACCTACACTGTCCAATACAGTAGCTGCTAGCCACCTGTGACTATTCAAATTTAATTTAATAATTCAGTTCCACTGTTACAATAGCCATATTTCAAGCACTCAACAGTCACGTATGTCGGGTGACTACAGAACGGTTTCATCATCATAGAAAGTGCTGGATAGACTTTAAGCTCCATTATGGCAAAAGTAATTAAAAATATAATTCCTTTGTTAGCATCTGCCTAACATTTAGTCAGTGATTATTATATACCAGGCTTTTACTATGCCCATTTCACACATGAGTAAACTGAGTTACTGCTACCCAGCTTTCCATGAAGCTAACATGTGGCAGAGCTGAGATTCCAGCCCAGGCAACATTCCCCATCACTTCTATTCTTAAAAACTAAGCCAGACAAAATAATACTCATTGTTAAACTTTACCTTTGCTGCTCTAGTATAGTAGTTTATCCCAAAAGGCCTAAAATTACATCCTCTGACATGCAGGCTGATGAAGATCAAACCTTAGTTTCACAATGAGTTGTCCTGCTGATGCGGAGGAGAGGCTTTGTACATTTCTCACTGTTTGCACTGCACAGATGGTACCAAGACCAGGGGCTTATGCTAAGTTTATAGAAAAAGCTCTAGCACAGATTTCTTTCTTTAGCCCCGCCCATTAATTCAATTAAATTTAGAATATTTATAATCTTTATTCAGCCTATCTTTTTATTTTATTCATAAAACTTCCAAATTTTTTGCTTCATCCTGTAATAACATAATGCAGAGGAGATTTGCTAAATACCTTCCTGCTCTCATCCTCACTGAACTGACATGATTTTATAATTTTAAAAGACCCATGAGTTAAACAACACATTTTAAATTAATATACCATAGGAGACCCAGGCTAGACAGTGAACCCATTGGCTTATTGTCAAGGTTTTTATCATCAAAATAATACATTTGTTTTCACACTATCAAAGTGTCACTTCTTTCTTTACCAGCTGGAGTACTACAGAGCCCAGACACTTGCAGGAAGAACCACCTGACGGTTTCAATATTATGTTCCTGGAATCCTAAATAGAGTTGCCAGATAAAATCTAGTATGCCAAGTTAAAGCTGAGTTTCAGATAAACGAGACATAATGTCTTAGCATAAGTATACCCTATTCATACTTCAAAAAATTGTTATTTTCTGAAATTCAATGTAACTGAGTATCCCATGTTTTTATAATATATAGGTTTCTTTTCAAAAGAAAACATAGATACTGGCAACCCTATCCCTAAAGAGTTCAGGGAACTTCATTGCCCAGAACTTATTCAGCCTCCTCTGACACTAGTGGATGAAAGAACAGAAAAGACATTATGATGTTTGTTGTATAGATGACGACCCCATGATTAACCTAGTTTCATTTAACATGTAATCTGGAGCAGAAAACCCAGAATCATTCTACTCAAGCATCTAGTACACTTTCAAGAAATAAATATAGGATCATCTTGCAAGTAAGCAGCAGTTAAAGGCAGGTACCTTATCTAGTGGCAGGCGGCAAACACTATTATATAAGTATTTTAAATATTTAGAGACGTAAATATCAGCAGGACATGGTAACATGCACCTTTAGCCCCAGCTATTTGGAGGCTGAGGCAGGAGGATCATTTGGGCCCAGCTTGAGCAACACAGTAAGACCTTATCTCAAAAAAATGTAGAAGTTTCCTTAAGATTATAATTTTCATGAAATGTTGATTGTCTGTGTCCTGTCAACTGGGCTCTAAGAGGTTGCAGGGAACAGTGAGAATTCTTCTGCTTTGCCTAGCATTTTTAACCATACAGAGAACTAAAGAAGTAGTAGAAGTTATAGGTCACCAAGTGCCATAGTCTGAATGTGTGTGTCCCCTCAAAATTCATATGCTGAAATCCTAAATCCCAAGGTCGTGGTATTAGGAGCTGGACTTTGGTATGTGCTTAGGCCATATGGTGGGGTCCTCATAAATGTGATTAGTGCTCTTATAAAAGAGACTCAGAAGAGACCCTTTGCCTCTTCTACTTTTGAGGTTTGAGTAAGATGTCTGTCTGTGCACCAGGAAATGCCCTCATTAGAACCAAATCTGCTAATGCTCTAATCCAGGAGTTCCCAGCCTCTGGAAGTATGAGAATTACCTTTCTATTTCTATAAGCCACCCAGCCTATGAGAACTTTTTATAGCAGCTGAATAGATAAGACAGCAACCTACAAAGAACACTAAGAGCACCTAAAAATGAAAGGGAAAGCAGTGAAAAGAAAAAGGATCCTAATGCATTACAGTGTCTGCAACAATCCCCAGGGGCCTGCTGAGCACCCTAATGCACCCTCTTCCATCCAAGGGAGTGAGCACCTTGCTCCTCACCCTTGGCATTACTGAACAAGTCATTCACTTACTCATTCCACAAATGTTTAATGACTACCTTCCATGTACCAGAACCTATGATCAGTAGTTGGGATCTATCAGTGTACACAACAGATAAAACCTATGATCTCCTGGAGCTTTTATTGTTCAAAATTCACTTTTATAATTCCTAGTAAGTATTTTTCTGATGTTTAACCCTGATCCTTTTCATTTTTTCCCATCATTTCTTTTCTCCATTTTCCTTTTATTTTATACACTTAACAGTGTAAGGAAATGGAAGTAAGACTTTCACCAGTTTCTGTTGATTTTCTCACAACTGCCAAAATTTTGTTATATTTGGGAAATATTAAGAGCTAAATTAACCTAAAGTAAATCCTACAAATTTAAAACCTAAATTCTTAAAGATGGACACATTGAAGCTTTTTCAGTATGGCAATAAATGAAAAATAGTAGGAAAGAGGAGAGAAGAAAGAAGAGGGGAAGGAAAAGGAAGGTAGGTGAGGGTTGTATATGACTCACCGATTCTGTAAATGAGAACTCTGCTACCAGTGGGATCCCTGGATCCCAGAACTCCATGGTAGCCAGCCTTCAAAAGGCCAAGAATACTTCTAGGACGTAGATCCGCACTTAATTCTGGACATTCGACTCTCCATTTATAATAGTTTTTTAATAACTGAAAAATAAAATTAACATTGCCCATAGATAACATGCGTGGTAAGCATTTTGTAAAAAAAACAGGGAAAGCCTTGATATTGTGTTTCAATTTTGTTATCCATTATGTTAGAATTTTCATCAGCGTTATCTTTTTAGCTATAAAAATGAAAATGATCTCTTCTGTGATCATTAATCATGACTATCATCTTGACTAGATTACAAAAAGCTAGCAAATTAGTAAAGCACACTTGGGGGTGTTTCCAGAGATGATTGGCACATAGGACCCTAACTGAGGGAGGAAGACTCACCCCGATTTTTGGTAGCAACATTCCAATAGGCTTGTAGCCTGAATGGAACCAAAGAGGAAGAAAGCAGAAGTTGCTCTTTGAAAAACTCTGTTCTGCTTGAGCAGGTGTATCTTATACTATTGTTGTCACCTGTGGATGTCAGATTCCAGTCTTCAGCCTTTCAAGCCAGACTCAAACCAGCGACTCTCTGGACAACTTCCATGCCTTCCATCTCAGACTAGTGCTGCCACCCTGCTCTGTTTCTCAGCTACCATGAACTGAGCAGTTTTGCTCCATCGTCCCCTTGTACCATGTTTCTGCCTTGGAAACAGCTGATGATGGACCGAAACCTCTGAAACCAACCACCAAATGAAACCTCACCTTCTTTAAATTGCAGGTGTTGGGTTTTTTGTCTCAGCAAAAGAAAGCTGACCAATACACTTTCATCAGGGATTTGAGCTGATAGGAGTTAATCATAAATTCAAGGATGAGTAATTTTCACTTTCTACCTATAGTAATCTCCAAAAACAACCACCAAAAAGTCCTCCCTCTTGGTATATACATTAATTCCTTCCAGAAAGACGTGAGATCTATTTTATATTCCTTCCAGATAATTTTGACCAATAGAATGTGGCAGAAATGACACTGTGCCAAGCATTATAAAGTCTGCTAGCTTTGGAATTTGCTTTGAGGATCCAGACACCACGTAAGATTACTGAATAATAACAGTCTATGTGGAAAGAAGCTCTGGGCATTGAGAAGTCATCCTGGATAGTCTAAACTCAGCCAGGTTCCCACTTGATGCCACGCGGAGCAGAGATGAACTGTCTCCATGAGCCCTGCCAAAACTGGAGAACAGGAATAAACTGATGTGCTTTAAGTCAATAAGTTTTGGAGTGATTTGTTACTTGGCAATAAATAACTAATACACTACCTTTAGTATTTTTATGAAATATGGAAGAGTAGAAATTAATGGATTTAAGTAGGAAAGGCTCTGCAACCTAGACAATAGATATTGGCCAAATATGATTGAAGGAATCGACTTCTTTTTATTTAAAAGAACCACCAGAAATGGCTAATCACCATATGCAAATAAAACAAGCATTGCTAGCATATTTTGGAGAATACTAAAACAAATGATGCATTTAAACATTACTATACTTTAGCACTGAGGCTTTGGTTCAGTGGTAGAACACTTGCCTAGCATGCATGAGATCCTAGTTTCTATTCTCAGCACCGCCAAATACATACATACATATATATATATATATATATATTTTAGCACACATGAGGCCAAGTATTCAATCCTGAAATATACATAGCTCCACAGAAATATACTTATGTATTTTAAAACAAACATGTGTCTCAGTTTTTCCAAACTCACAATATATTTGTTTTGAGTTTACAGAGATCTATGAGAAAGAAAAGGACAGATTTTACTTTTGAAAGTATTTATAATAAACATACCTTAAGAAAAGAAATAATACAAGAAGTCGAAGGTAAAATTGTGAGCCTTGGAAAATGTCACTGGCTGGAATGGGTGGGGAAGAGAGAAGCTGTTTGGACTGTGAGAGAAGCAGCACCATAGTGTCCAAAAGAAGTCATCTGTCTGTCCCTCCCTTCCTCCCTCCCTCCCTCCCTTTCATCTCTGCATTTTATAAACTCTTCCTAACTTTTAGAGTTAAGAGTTAAATGCAACAGAGAGATAAGAAAGAAAAAAAGAAAATGTGCCAACAGAGAAATAATTGGTGACCTAAATAGCATTCCAAAGGCAGTAAGAACAATAGGCACATTATAGATTCTGATATATTCATTCTGTTCTATAAGTTGAATTTTCCTTTCTCATCCTGTCCCAGGGGGTATCAGAATAAGTGCCAGTAGCGTTTTATAATGCTCATTATTTTTTGATAGTCTCCTCAGACATAAAAGGAGGGCTTTTAATTCTATTCAAGCAAAATGCTGGAAGCAGCACATTAGCAACAGTATAGAAATAATAGTCTTATTTGCCCGTGGAATGATAAGAGCTGTGGCTTCATTAGAAGGGATCTTTTAGATAATAGAGGCGGGGTGCTCAGCTTATTCATCTCTGCAGATTGCTGGGCTCCCAGGAAATAGATATGTGGTGAATGAGAATGAGTTAGTGCATAAGTAAATCATCTGTGGGTCCACACAACACCTTCTGGAAAGATGACAAAGTGTTTTCACACTTCTGACACTTAAATTCTGCAAAGTAAAAGATCTAAACCCAAATCTTTGATCATTACTTTTCCAACGATAAATTAGTAAGTCCAGTTGATGTAAATACATTTTAAAAATGATATGATTCAGACCACCCTATATCCACAACAGCAACAAAAAAATTGGCTGCAAATGAATACTCATTATTGGAAAGTGCGTGTTTTGTACAAAAGTTAGAGGTATATAAATACTTAAAATATTATGTTTTGACTGTTTTGTGGCAGTTTCTTCTTATACTTTTCATGTGTTTTCAAACAATCAGATTTGGGCCATTTTATACAGTATAATGGCATCATTTCAATTCCTTCTCAGAACTACCATAAGAAGTAACTATTGTTACTCCATTACGTGAATAAGAAAAGTAAAAAATTGCACATTTGTTCAGGGAAGTACCTGTCAGGAGCAGAGTGAAGACTGAAATTGATGTGTGATATGATAAACTGTACAAAATAAAATACATTTGGAGGGAAATTAGCAGGGAGAGTCCATGGAATTTTGAAGCCTTCAAAAAGATAATTAAAGGATAAAAAAATTCACACATATCTTAGTTTTTTGTTGTTGTTGTTGTTATTTTTGCTAATAACAAAATGCCCTAGACTGTGTAAGTAACAAAGAGATTTATTTTGGCTTACAGTCCTGGTCCCAAGGTCTAGTGGCTGCATCTACTGATTACCTTCTTGCTGGCAGAGTCCCTGGGGGCCCAGGTAACACATGAGAGACAGGATGTGTGTTTATTGTGTTTCTCTCCCTCTCTTTTAATACATTTTCATTAGTATATGTTTGTGCTATATAATGAATATATTCATGGTGAGGTGCTGGTATGTATGCATAGCTCATCTTGGTGCTTCTTATTTCCCTTTCTCTTCTCTTTCTCCATCTCCCCATTTCTAGATCCCCTTCCCATCTCACTAAAGTCTACCTCCCTGTTTTCTATCATCTTTTTATTTTGCTCTTTACCATTATTCAGTCATGAAGGCCCCAGTCTGATGACCTTATCTTTATCTAATCTTAATGTCCTTGCAAAGGGTCCACTTCCAAACCAAAAGAAAAAAAGAAGGCAGATTAAGTTTCCACCCTTTTAATATCTCACAGTGGGGATTAAACTGCACATACCGCTTTTGAAGAGATCAAACCATATTCACATCACAGCAAGATAAAACAAAAATATAAGGAGCCAGATTATTTGCTTGTAGAAGACAGGAAATCAGAGAACACATAGAAGAGAGAGAGGAGTGGATGGCTGTTTTTCACGCTCACTGTTTTAAACTGAAGGGGCCACTGCACCACCCCGGACAGCAAAGGCTCTCCTCGGCTCCACCCTAGTTCCAGTCCCCGCTCCTCTACTTCATAGGTATATCATTTTTGACAGGTTACTCTGTATATCTCAATTGCTTCTAAAATGAAAAAATAATGAGATAACCCATGCAAACACTCTTCGCCAAAATGCCTGGCATTTTATAAGTATGTTAGATATTAGGATTAAAAGTCCTTAGTGATTAATTGTAACTTCAAATACAGACATTAAAATAACGAGAAAACTGAGGTGCCATCACAACCGAGGTATTTATCAAGGATTCTTCATACAAAACTATATGGCTTATATATTATGAAAAAGAAAAAATATGAATAAGAAAATTTGGGTTGAATTAACTGCCACTGTAGAGGAAAATAAAAAGACACTTTCACACTTTTAGCCTTTTCTCTGTCCTCTCTAGTTGGCAGAACAGTAAAACAAATAGGTCACAGGCAGAAACTTGATTTCTGTCCAATGGACTTAGACACAGTCCTGCTAGCCAATTCCTCAAGGACACTGTATAGTAAGAACCATTTAGTAACTGAAAGAATTACAAATATATGTGAGATAAATATGTGTCTGTGTGTGTGTATATATATGGAAGTAAAATTTTTTCTACTTACATATTACTTTTTCAAAGGTAGCTAAAATGAAATCAGCAAATCATACAATGTTTACTATTAGTCACCTCCGGTGATTGAAAACTACAATGAATGTTTCCATTTTTTAAAATTACAGCAAAAGGCACATTGCCATTAATCCCCCTCAAACTACCCCTCCTTGCTTTTAACATACTTTTCTCATCATTCTTGCCACTTACTGAAGCCGTTCTGAAAGTCTACTTTGGTACGTGTGTTTAATTGCACTGTCGTGGCCGCCTCAATGCCCTGACTTGACTCAAAATGTTTACCTTTCATGATCATTTTGACTTGGGCAAGAGCCAGAAGTTACATGGTGCCAGATCTAGTACATAAAATGAATGAGGACACACCGGAATGTTTTTATAAACCTGCCTTTCTGTTGGGTGGCACTCAGCAGAAGCATTCACTGAAATTTTTACCACACCTCATAAAGACACAAAAGAGGACCTCCAGAACTGCTTCAGAAAGTGGCAAGAACAATCGGATAAATATGCTCAAAGTGAAAGGAGCATTCTGAAGAGGGTTAATTGCAATGTGTCTTTTACAGTAATACAACTTTAAATTCTAAAGTTCGTTATATATTTTGATTACACCTTGTATATATGTTTTGTTTAAGCTACACTCTTCCTAAGACCTAAACCTACACCTTCATATTTAGTAGGTGCTGAGTACATAGTAGTTTGTTACTCATGATGGTGAGACACTTATATAACCATAGAACATAAGGAAAATAGATAAAGTTGTGTTCATATTTTAGTCCAAACATAAAAATAAGTACCAATAAAACAGGTGAGGTGGTGCATGTGTCACTCTAGGAGGCTAAGGCAGGAAGCTCACGAGTTCAAGGCTAGCCTGGGAAACTTAGCAATGCCCTGTCTTTAAAAAAAAAAAAAAAAAAAAGGCTGTGGGTGTAGCTCAGTCCCCAGTATAGAAAAAAAAAAAAAATTCCAGTAGACCAATGATATCAACATAAAAAAGAGAAACCATCTATTTCTAGAGAAAATTTTGGATAAAGAGCTTACAAAACCCAAAAACAAGGACTAATATAGCACAGAGATAAAGTCTGAAGACATATCAGAATGCATAGTCAGTGATGGAAGAAACCACAGCTGCCATATTTATTGCATCTTGTGAACTGCTCGGCTAACTATAGAAACACACTGCAATTCCTGAATGCAGGAATAAACAGTGTGCATGGCAACACTGTCATTAGCTGACAATAATCCCTATGTCCAAAAAACTGGGGACTGTTAGAAAAATTTATTATCATATATCCCTCTTATGGAATAACAGCATCCCAATAAAAAATAAGACCTATGTGTATATGCTGATGTAAGATGATCTAAATAATAAGAAAGACAAAATGTAAAACACGGACACACTCCTGCTTGTATGAGCATACATTATGGCTGGAAAGGTAAGCAAGAAACAGAACCATGGCCTCTGGGTGCATAACTGGTAAGCTAAGGTTTGGGGCAGGGAACTTCTTTCTTTTAGTCCCAATGCCACAAAAAAAAAAAAAAATCTGTTTTGTATTATCTGCATTATTTTTACCATGCTTATTTTTCCTTTTTCAATAAAAATTAGTTTTAAAAAACTCATACCGAAGTTGGAATTTTGTGCTATAATACCTTCCTTGTCACCCAGCAGAGACATGGAATGAGGCACTGGGGGAAAGGGCTAGATCTGGTCCAACTGCTGAGTGCTCCCTGTGTTCCAGGCACTGTGCTGGGCACATCTTGTTCTAACCATTAAATAGGTTAATGTTCAGTCCTTGCAACCAATCAATAAGGTAAGCAAGGTAACTGTCCTCACTGTTACTGATCAGATAAGGACATTGAATCCCTAGTGCCAAACTCTCTCCTCCTTCCCACCACCTCTTCTCTCTCACCCAGCTGTAACACACCCGGAAGCACGACAGAACCACTTCATCCCTCTTTCCTTTTCGAAATAGCTGGCTTTTTTACTATCTTCAAAATGAGGTATTACTATTAATAATGCTATTTTGCTAAGGTATGGCTTCAGCTCTTTAGTGTTACCGGTAATTTCATTTTACCCCAAGTTATCTGTTCAAATGCGACAAGAGTGGGCTTCTTGCTTCTCTGTCACTCTGTTTAATAACACGGATTTTCTAACGCAAGAGGAAGGCAATTACCACACACACACACACACACACACACACACACACCCCCCTTTACAGGCTGCGGAAACTTATCTAAGGCCAGTCCAGTGCTTGCAATCAGATGGGCCAGCGCTCGGGGGCTCCAGGACTTCTCTAGGTTTACCGTTCCCACTGACCCAGAGAAACTGGAAGGACCAGAGTGTCACCGGACATCTACACAGCTACAGCGGCCACGCGGGCGTGCTGTCCCGCCTGCACCCTACGCCCGCGGGATTGCAGCCGAGCCGGGGCGGCCGGCCGCGAGCTGCCTGCGGGGCAGAGCGCAGCGCGCACTCTTACCCGCCAGGCCAGGTCCAGGTCGAAATCGCGGGCGCGCAAGAACCGCAGCAAGAAGGTGTCGGTGAGCGGCTGCGGCGCTATCGGGGCGCCCGCCTCCCGCGCCCGGCGCCTTAGTTCGGCCAGGCCGGGCTGCAGCAGAGGAGAGTTGTCCGGCAGCGCGTTGAGCTGCGACCCGGTCGCTGGCCCTGGCCGCATCTCTGCCATGCCAGTGGCGATGCGGCGGCTGCCAGGGCGGTGGAGAAAAGCGCGGAACCCTCGGCTCCTCCTCCGGTGGCCGCTTCCCAGCTCACACCCCCTGGCCGGCTAGGCAGCCTCCGGCCCCTCACGCCCGGCCCGAGGGAGGGCCAGGGCTGCCTCTTAAGGGAGCCCGCAGAGTGTCCCTGAGTGCTAACCAGGTCATAAAGTGTTAGTATCTTTTCTGAGCCTTTCCCGTTACGGGGAGTCACTGGTGCTCAAAGTCTAGAACACGATGTCAGAACTTTGGGATGTTTAAAAATCTTCCGGAGGCTCTCTTCTCTCCCTTTCTTTTTCCTTCTGGGGCTAGAAAGAGCCTTAGAAATAACGATCAATATTGGCCATGTGGCAAAGCGCTAGTAGCTGGAGTGAGTTTGTGCTGCTTGGGAAGGTCTTTCAATGCAAAGGTCAGGAGGTATCTGGAAACCAGTCAGTACAAGTCGTGTGAAAGCAGTCAGACCGCTAGAGACGCTGCTGCGTTCAGAGGAGTATAGGAAACCTTAGTTTAACATCAAATAGAGTTCAAAAGAGCCATAAATTATTATCATATAATTTTCCTTTTGGCCAATAATGCCGCCCAAATGTGTGCCGTCTGGGGCGGACAGCCCGCCCCCACCACCAGTTGATACACCTCCGCTGCTGAGCCTTACCTGGTCACACACTCGGTAGGAAGCACTCCCTGCCTCAAATTATTACAGCAGTGGTTTTGACATGGGATTTCATAAAGCCACCTTAACACAGTACTCCTCCCCTTTCTCCCCCACCCATCCAGAAAAACTTCTCAGTTCTTGGCATCTGGCCCTGTTAATGTCAGAGAAAAATACTTTGCAAGCACCCGAGAGGAAAAAAAAAAAACCCACAAGCACACACCCCTTCTTAAACAAGGTAAGGTTACCACCACTGAATTTGAGATTTTCTACTCTCAGGGAACAGTATTCCTTTTATGGAATAATGGGTAACTGAGATGAAGCAGGGAAATGATGTAGAAATCCAAAGGCTGTTAAGCTGGTTTTTCTTTTGTTGTTATTGCTGCTTTGGGTTTTTTTTGTTGTTGTTGTTGTTGTTGTTTTGCTATGTTTTGTTTTTTGGTTTTTTTTGCGTTTTTTTTTTTTATGGTACTAGGGCTTGAACTCAGGCTTTCTCACAGACCTACATCCCCAGACCTTTGTATTTGTTTATTTTTTAAGTATTGAGACAATGTCTCACCAAGTTGCCCCCCTTAAACTTGGGATCTTCCCGCCTCACCCTCTCAGAGTGCTGGAATTACAAACTTGTGCTATCAGACCTGGATTAAGGCTTAAACTGATTTTTTCTTGGTTTCTTTACATTGAAATTATTCTATAACTGACTTGTCTTGATTGAAAGCTCATGAAACTAATTCTTTTTAGTGCTTACTTTGGCAGCACACATACTAAAATTGAAACTAATTCTTTTTAAAAGTACGATACTTTGCCTGGTAAATGCTGGACTTGGAAACCTGACATTTTATTCATTAAAGAGTTGTTGAGTGGTTGCTGTGGGCACTCCAGTGAACAAAACAGACAAAATTCTTACCTTTGAGGAGTTTTCTTTCCGGAAGAGGGAAAGACAAGAAACAAGATAAATCAATTAATATAGTATAAAAGATGATGATGAGTACTAAAAGGGAACAAAGCAAAGCAGCAAGTAGCACCTGCGGTGGTATTGGAAAGACACCTCACCTGAGTGAGGCTCAGGAATGTCTGGGGTTGAGGGGTCACAGGTTTGACTTCTGTTCTGAAGGAAGAGATGGGGCATCATTAGAGTAAATGAAAATACAATGAGATACCTGGCACAGATGAGGCATAGAGATTCCAAGCTTTGACTTAGAGTTGGAATGAGAAGGCAAACTATTGGAGTAGAAGTTCGACGAGTAAACACAAAAAGTGTATTTGATGGTTGGTTTATTTTAATCGTCAACTTGATTGACTTGAGAGACAAGTAGATTAGTAAATCACACTTCTGGTCAGGTCTGGGCAGGTTTGGAGGAGGAACTTTGGAGAGTATATTGGGCCCTTGGCCCCTCCTCCTTTGAATCTTCCACTGCTCTCTGCTTCAGTCTGCCGTGAGGCAAACAGCTTTCCTCTGTCATGCCCTTCTGTCATGATATTTCTGCCTTGGAGCCAGCCCACCATGGCTTGAAACCATGGGCCAAAATAAATCCTTCCTCCAAGTTGTGTATGTCAAATATTTTGCCCCAGCAGTGGAAAGCTAACTGATACAGTGTATGAAAGAGGTAGGAGACCAAGCTGGAGAGCACAAAGGAGATCTCCTGACTGCCTGGTAGCTCTGGGAAGTCTTTACAAACGGCTCTTTGCTTGGCCTTAGTGGTTGCACTGGGAGCCTTTGCTGGGTGAAGCAGAGAGGAGGAGGGCAGAAAGAAAAGTACCAGTCAAGAAGGATAGACTGCAGAGATTTCCTTGGAGCTCTGAATGATTAAAAGAAAGGGGAGAGAGACCCCTCTTTAGCAGTTTTAAATGTATGAAAGTAAATTAACAAGTTAGAGTCCATATAGCAGGTTTTCTCTTTCGAAGAAAAAAAATTTTTTTTCAAAAACACCCTCTAATGTTCAGATTATTGGCGCAAGTTTTCAAGACATGTTACTCCATTTTTGTTTTGGAGTGTTTTCACATTCACTGTATTCATACTCTGGTGAGCTCTCCTGCTTACTGAAAATGCATCCAGGCCTCTAGCATAAATATTCCAGAGGGTCTCTGGAGCTAATGGGTCTCTAGACAAACAGAGCCAACAGAATGTGTGTACAATTATAAAAGGAAATTTATTAGATCGGCTTACACCATCGGAGTCTGAACAATCTGGAAGCCTTGGGGAAACCAGTAGCTCTTCATTGCAAGAAGCTAAGAATCTCAGAATAAGAAAAACCCATGATGCAGTCCCAGTTCAAAACCAAAAGGCCTGGAAGCTCCCTGCAGAATTGCTGGTGGGTCAAGGAGGAGTGACTTTGGAAACTATTGTAAACACACCCCAAATTGTGCTTTACCAATTTTCTAGGTATCTCTCAAAGTGGTCAAGCTGACAACCAAAACTAACCATCAGCAATTATATAAAGAAGTAAAAACAAGAGAAAATTAGTATATATTGGTACAATTGCCTTACAATTTACTCATGAAATTATTTAATAATTATTCATCAACACATAATAAGTTATAAGTATACTGACTTACTTTCAGCGCCTCAGAAAAGACATCACTGTTTATCACAGTTAATATTTTTAAAGGGGTAACAGTGACTTTTCCACAAATATAAATATGAATGCACATTAGAGATTTTGTTCAATTTATTAAGAGAAAACCAGGCAGATGTTATGCCAGCTTCAAAGGAGAAGTGGAAACACATACTTACATAAAGGATGTCGAAATGAATGTGCAAATGGAGGCAAAGCTAACTTCTTCATGGTGAGAGAGGGCAGTCATTTGAAATTCTACCAGGCATGTCAAAATTGCATGTTCTTAGATAGGAATTATTTGCCCTTGTTATTAGTTATTTACAATTTACGTAGTTGTGAAATAACCTCAATAGAATCAGAATTTGATAATCTAAGAAATTTCATCTCAAAACTATACTTGCATTATTTTCCAATTCTTATACAATGGATAATTTTGCACTTAAGTACATGTTTTACCCTACATCATTTGGGAAACCTTATTTAAAAGTTTCTAAAATAATATTTATCCTGACAAAAGTTAAAGGCCCTGTAGCAATCGATATTATTTTGCCAATCTCTCCTTCTTTTGTGTATCTCTTCTTGTTTGTTTGTTTGTTTGTAATGATTGAAATAAAATCCAGGGCTTCTGGCACATAATACGTATATTTTTTTCTCTTTACTTTTTTCTTTTAACAATATTCAAGAGACTTTCAGCTAGGATCCCAGCAGGAAATAGATGACACACTCAAAAGGAGCAGTTGGCTAAAGCAGTTTCCTTTAAGAAAGAAAATATTTAACAGATGTAGACTGAGAAACCAATGAGGTGATTCAGACATACCTGAGCCCGCTACGTGGGAACCACTATTGCTCCTCCTCTGAAAGAACAAGGGAAGGGACAGTTGAAGAATCCAATGAGGCTCAAAGTATCTTCAACTATGGATCATAGTCTTTCTCCCACCCTACTTATATGCCTTTTACTATATGAATTTTTCATACTTCTCATAAAAAAGTGAAGTCTTTATCCTCAACCCACGTATTTGGGCTTGTCCACAGAAAGGAGGAGAAATTGTGGTGTCACAGTTCTGAAATACCCAATATCTTTCCATTTCTTCTTTTCCATTTCTGCATTTTTGCATGATGAGCTTGTGCCTGTGCTAGCCCATTGGGTGGTTAGTAATACCTGCATCATAGCCAAGTCGTCCATCAGCTCAGCTGATGATATTCCAGATCATCCAGGACTTAGCTAATTCCCAAGCACAGGAGCATGTCTAACCAAAATCAGCAGAGCCACTGAGCCAATCTCAGCTAACCTCAGAGATGTGAGTAGTAAATATTGTAATTACTTGTCCTGTAACATCATTTTGGCAATCGGTAATGGATTCACTGTTCATATGGCCTAAATTGATATTCATAGCCACTTTCATCCACCACCCATTCCATGATCCCTTTATTCTCAATGAATGGAACAGACTATTTTACCTGATAGATTGACCAAAGCCTTCATATTTATAAGCCCCAAATCCTTGATGGCCTTGACTTTAGTGGGTTAATGGGGTCTTTATTGATTACTACCTGGGTGATCAAAGGGCTTCTGGGTGAATTCCCTAGGTGGCAAACATAGTCCTTGTCCCTATTGTGTAACAGAAACCCAATTTCCCCTTACTACTTCAGAATAATCACTTTGGCCAGTACTATGGACAAGAGGCAAGAGAAGTCCTAAAGGCCAAGGGGACAGTTTCAGTTTCTAATTTATTTATTGGAGTAACTGTTCCCTGGTGAAATGATTCTTCTTTTGAATATTAGGACCTCCAAGTATGCTAAACCAAAGCTTTTGGGTATGCTGAGCAAAACATTTCTTAAATAGGTTATTAAATGTAATATAAGACAGACTATGATCTTTCCTGCTCTTTCTTTTCTGTGCCCTTGAAGTATGACAATGTGCTGATGCAGCATATATTGGCCACATGTGTAAGATGTACCTGTGTCCTCTATGACAGGTCGCAAATCTTGCAGGATGTAGTCTCCCAGGTGGAAGTGCTGCTAAGTCTCATGTTAATTCTTTGTCAACATCTAGTTGATTCTAAGTCATACAGCTTCTTCTAACCTGGGGAAAATTTTTTAAGACCAGGAGATTCTGTTAGCATAGGCCCTTTTCTATACTTCCTGTGCTATAAAACAAATTCTATAGTCAGAGGCAGTGATATGTCAGATACCACAATGGTTATAAGGCATCTCTAAGTCAACCCACAGTAGTGTTCATAAAGCCACTTTGGTCTAAAAAGTAGACTATATTTGAAATATATATTTAGGGCCTTCACACTGAGCTTCATCCCCAGCCCTTTTTTATTTTGAGACAAAATCTCACTAAGTAACCCAGGCTGGGCTTAAACTTACAGTCCTCCTGCCTCAGCCTCCCAGAGTGCTGGAATTACAGGCATATGGTACCACACATACTAAAACATATAACTTTTATATGAAGATTTATTACTGCCCCTCCCTAATGGAAGAGGCCCAGTGTAATCGGTGGGCTAGTGGCTAGATTATTTCCCCAGAAAAGGGTGCATATTGGAGCTGAGGGTTGGCATCTGCTGATGGAAAACTAAGAAAGAGCCAGATCTTCCTTTGGTGAAGGGAAGTCATGTTTTTGAGCCCACATGTAGACTACATTCTTCTCACCATTAACACTTGGCAATTGAATATATCAAGCAGACAAAAGGATATCTGGGGAAAGAGGGAAAGAATCATTCACAGGATGGGTCATTTTATCCTTTTGATTACTGACAGTCTTCTCTGCAACAAACACTTCTGATGATTCTTTATATTTACCTTTCCACTACAAATTGTTGTCAACGAGGAATATTTATATTCCCAGTCTGTGTCCATTTCAAGAGGTACATCCACATACATTTCCACCCATCTGCCTGACTGACTGCCAGTGCTCCAGGACTCCTTTCCAAGTCCCTTATCTAACAAACCATTAGCCCATGCGCCTGAGTCAGAGTAGATATGTATTTCAGGTCTTCTTTATTCTAACATGAGTTAACCAGATGTGCCTCCTGAAATTCTGCTTATTGGGAGGATTTCCTCTCACCACTATCAGGAATGATACTCCACGGGGTTGTAATACAGCAGCTGTTCACATCCAGCTGGTACCATCATAGTGTAGGCCTACTAATAAATTCGGTCATGCCTCCTCCTCTTCTATTTATTAGTTGTAGGGAGCCCACATAAAGCTACGGATGTGAGTTAACAAAGTCATAGGAAAGAAGTGGGGGCAGGTACTATGGGGATATGGGGCACACACATGTGCTTCTTGACCTACTAGAGCCTAAATTTGTATATACTCTTTCCTTTTAACAACAGTATGCTGCTGCACACATCCAATTATATGGTTCAGTAGATCAGAAAACAATCTATAACTGGTAATTCAGATGACACAGTTACTTGGCATTCTGTGGTCAAGCATTCAGTTTCTGCCAGGGCCCAGTGGCAAGTAAGAAACCGATTTTTGAATTAAGAAGTGTTGTGAGCAGAACAGGAGATGCATGACCTCAATAAAAAACCTTAAAAATTTACACAGTGATTCTCCTGATGTAGACAATTCTGGCACCATAGAATGGGTCATAAAGCCAAATGGCAGGGAAGTCGGCTCTGTAGCCTGGGCCTATGGCTGAGCCCTTTCTCACTTCATGCTCCACTGAACACAGGAATCCTGAGAACTGGATGATAAATGGTTACAGCAGTGTACTCAGGGTGGTTCTTGGCACCAGAAGTGTTTCAGATTTGGGACTTTAACCTATTTATTTTCTTATTTAGCTTTGTGTTACTACAACAAAATATCCAGTGCAGCTAATTTATGAGAGAGAAAGAATTATTTAGCTCATAGTTTTGAAAGAACCAAGGTCAAGATCAGTCAGGCCCATTTACTTGGCCTCTTGTGAGGGTGACACACCATGGAACGAGTGGTCATTTCTAGAACATGAGCAGAGAGAGAGGATGAGTGGGATCAGGCTTGCTCCTTTCATGATAATCCTCTCATGAGAACTAAAGAGGCTGCAGAAGAATGTCATCACACCCCAGTGATTTAAGGACCTCCCATGAGGCTCTGCCTCCTGCAGGTTCCAGCACCTCTCAACAGCACCCTGGGAACCAAGATTTTAATCACAGTAGACCTTGAGGGGACACCCAGACCACACCCAAGCATAGCATTTACATATACATAATGCAGTATCTTGGGGCTGTATCCCAAGTTAGAACGTGAAATTCATTTGTGTTTCATATACATAAATATACGTACCTCAACAGTGATTTATATGATTCTTTAGTGTACCTGCAGTTTGACTGTGGCCCCCATATAATTCTATAATTACGGGAAGTCAGGTGTGGAATATTCCACTTATGGCATCTTGTCCACACTCAAAATGTTTGAAACAATTCAGATTTTGAATCTTTGAATTAAGGATGCTCATTCTAAATTACAAGAGATCAACTAGATGTGCCTCTTTCTTTGTGGTGAGAAATAGCATTTGTAGCAAATTGCCTCACTTTAGTAGGACTAGCTCAACATATTCCAGACTAGAAATCCTACTGATGTGGCAGCACCTGAACTCATGTGGAATTCATCTATTGTCTGACATACAGCATCTTTCTGAAGTACTTCGTTGAATGGCAAATTTACATAATGTAACCAGTGTGCTTAGTATCTTTCATCTTAACCCCAGATGTATCCTCCACTCTTCTCTGTGTGCAACAGGCTGACCTTGACTGATTTCTTCACTGTGTTCTCTTGTTTTCTGGCTGCTCGTTGTATTTGGCTAAAGGAAGGCACTGGCCAGAGATTGGGGTTATCTGAAGCCAAGGTCCTATTCCGCTGGTTTCTTCCCCATAGAGTCATAGAAGGTTACTGTACTCCCTAAGGAAGGTCACAAAACCTTTCAGGTGATCCTCTTTTAGGGCTACAGCTAATCCCTCTAGATGTCCATGATCACCTGCTCCTTGTCCATTTAGGTCTGTATTAGTTTGCTAGGGCTCCCATAACAAATTACCACAAAACAGATGGTTTAAACCATGAAGTTCATTGTCACAGGTCTGGGTGTAGAGATCTGAAATCACAGTATTGCAGGATCTGTTCCCTTTTTTTAGAGGGTCTAAAAGAGAATCTGTTACATGCCTCTTCCTAAAGATGATCAAGTTCTCTCACAAAGCAGGAAAGTTTCCATAGTCCTAAAGAAAGATTACGGTAATGGTGTATAAAGACAAACTGTTTCTTGTTATCTTACTGATAGAAATTGGAAAGTTAGCACAATGCTATTTGCTCCACACAAGAAACCACAGCTAGAAATTTATTTATTATAGTCATTGCTGCTGGATTAAGTTGCAATATTTCATAGTTATTCCTAAGACATCTAGTTTTTGCCAACCAAGGGAGTAAGTTAAATATTATCAACTTCTGCAGTTGCCTAGAGGTGGGTACTTTTTTGGTTTATTTTTTTGCTGGGCAAAAGAATGGCAGCAGGGAACAAGAGACTGTTTCAGGGTCAAGGGTCTCTATTTGTCTCTTTCTATTCAGAAAATTTTCTTCCATGGGATAGGGAACCAATATGGGGATCCTGCCAGATAGTAAATATGTTTGTTTCCATTATATATTCTCTAAACAAGGAAATAGCCACAAGGTCAGTCTTCTTTCCCATCTCATCCATTGTAAAATAAACTCAGGTCAAGATTTGGTCTCCATATGCCCCATTCTAACTGGAGACCATTTATTTGAGTCTCTGGGAATCAGCTTCTTAAAATCCAGTAATCCTCAGAATCTCCAAGTATTTTCTTTTCTTACTGCTCTGTTCCTTTGATAAAAGGCTGCAAGTTTTTCTGGGTGAGTTACTCTAGCCTTGATGTACATAGGATATGGCAGTTGCAGATGTTTATACCTGGCTTCCCCTTCAAGCCAGGAATCCAACATCTGTGAATCAGGAGCTTAACATTTAGATGTGTGAACTAGATACTTACGTATCCACTTCTAAGCTTTGCACACCATTCTTAAGATATGCAGTAAGAATCATGCAGATGACCAAATTTTTTAAAAATTCTCCTCATGCTATGGTCTGAATGTCAGTATCCCCCAAAATTCCCATGTTGAAACCAACCCCCCAGTGCAGTAGTAATTAGGGGTGGAGCTTTTAGAAGATGATTAGATCATGGAGCTCTAACCTCATAAAATGGGGTGTTGCCTTAATAACAAGAACTTTAATGAAGCAAGTTTATACTTTTCACTATGAGAATGGATCAAAAAGACACCATCTTTGAAACAGAGAAAAAGGTGTCACGAGGCACTGAATTTGCTGACGACTTGATCTTGAAATGTCCATTCTCCATAACTGTGAGCCGTAAATTTGTTTTTCATAAATTACCTAGTCTGATATCACAGCAGCAGGATGGACTAATATGCCTTGTTAGGAATATTATCTAATGTGCTACTTCTGAAGCATTCATTTGAAAGTGACATGTGTAAAAACCTGTATGAAAGAGTATCTATTTAAACAAAGACTTATATATGCCTACTGTGTACACACCAACAATATTCTAAGCTCTTTTCATCTTCAATCCTGCAAAGTAAATTCTATTATTCTTTAGAATTAAGGAAACAGAAGTTAAGCAATTTGTTCCAAGCCACACAGTTAGTAATCAACCGAATTGAAATTGAGCTGAAGTCCATACCCTTAGCCACCATGCAGTGTTTCCTGAGTGTTACAAGTATTTTTCATATTAATTTATGTTGTGGAAACCAGATTATTTTAATATAAAACTGACTGGCTGTGTCCATGTATTAGTTACTTTTCTAGAGTCAATGGTTTGCAAGAGAGCAGATTTAATACAGGACAAGTTACAAAATTTACCCACAAGCCAAATGCAGGAAGAGTGCCAAATGTCTGTCTAGGCACTGGAGACCTGAAAGGTCCAATCAAGGGCTGGGAGCCCACGGCAATATCCCACGTATGTCTGTGCCTGCACTAAAAGGCTGAAGAAATCTATACTGGAACCAGGATACGATACTCGCAGTGGAGATGAAGACCAGAGCTCCCCAGAAGCAAACAGCAGCCATCTTCGATGACGGCAAGGCCCCAAGCTCCTTCTGTGATGAGAATCGTCAGGTTTCCTTCTGGAAAACCAGCTGAAACAGAGCTTCTCCTGGGAAACAGTCAGCTGCTATCTTCTGCTCCTGTCCTCCTTTATGTTGGGTTGGCAACAACCTTCAGGTGGATCCCCTATATCCAGAAGCACACCAGCTCAGTTCAGCTGGGCGTTTCTGCTCAAATTGACTACAATAAGTCCACCACAGTCCATGTAGCTGTCATTATAAATAAAAATAAAACCACTGAATAAATTTTAAATATTACTAATAGCTACTATTTTGCCAGATATCGTGCTAGGTATTTTATATATATTATCTCTAATTTCACAACAATGATGTAAAGTATGTAGATTGTCCCTATTAGGAAATGAGGAAATTGGGAGTCATAAAAGACAGTACTAGGCTGGGGATGTAGCCCAATGGTAGAATGATTGCTGAGCGTGCATGAGTAGCAGGGTTCAATTCCCAGCATTCAAAGATAAAAGAGTGTGTGTGTATGCATGTGTATGTAGGGTGTGTGTGTGTGTGTGCGTGCATGTGTGTGTGTGTGTGTGTGTGTGTGTGTGTATAAGAAAGACAGGGCCTTGAGTGCTGAACAGGATGATTAAACCCAGCTCCTGTCCTTTAGTATCTGCATTCCTGAGCCTCTGACTTGAAAGGAGCATTGGGATGGTACGGCCTTCCTCTGATATATGATGTTTGGCCCTAATTACGATAAATTCTAGCAGCCAAGACGAATACAGACTATCTTTACTTACTTAGTGCACGTGCTTGATGTCCATACCCAAGAACCAAATCCCACATGGGTTCTCAAGCTCCATGTTAATGAGTGATACCATCTTTCCTCTGGTGAAGACAAAAGGTTTAGAGCTAGGGTCAGAGGAGAAACCTGATTCTGTTTCTCACAGGTGCACAGTCTAAGAAGGTACCTAGTTGTCAAGGCTCGGTGTTCTCTTCTCTGAATGGAGTTCGTCCTATCACCTCATGGGGATGCTTCGAGAGTAAAATTAAATGACATAATAGAATTATGTTGTTGGTAAATACAAATTTAGCATAATAAAAACACATCCTTCAAGCTAAGCATGAAGGCAAACGCTGTAAATCCCATTACTCAGGAGGATCATTGTGAATTCAGTCAGTCTGTGCTACATAGTGAATTCAAGGCCAGCCTGAACTACGTCGTGAGACCCTATCTCAAAAAACAAACAAAAACATTATTTTCTATTTGTTCTAGAGCTGTTCACATTTGGATAAATCCGTAACATACATTTTGTATCAATACACCAAAATACACACATTGGGTGTTTTTTTTGTTTTTGTTTTTCTTTTTCATTTTTAGTTTTTTGAGATAGTGTCGTGCTATGTACCCAGACTGGCCTCTAATTCACAATCTGTGTGCTTTAGCCTCCTCAGTGCTGGGACAGGTGTGGGCCACAAACGCCCAGCCACATCCTTTATTTTTTGACTCTGATGTTGAACTCTAATTTGGCTGACTACTAATTTACATTTTCTTCTATCTTCTACTTTGCTACCCATGTTCCCAAAGGAGTTTATCTCAGTGTCTCAGTATTTATGTGTGGACTCTATTTTGATCACTTACATATCCTGAATAGTGATATCCAACTATCTCAACTTTCTGAACCTTGTCTCATTGCTTCTGAGGTACACATTTTCCATTTTTTATGACATATCTTAAGGGAGTTACTGTTGCTCAGGCCACAGTTGTGACATATGAGGTGTGACTTTAAAAAAAAACTACCATGAATGTTTAAATATAAAAAAGTGTATTATGTTAAGAGGCAAATTGCCATTAATTCACCCCAAGACACTGCCCCTCACTTTGAACACACTTATCCCATTGTTCTTGCCTCTTTCCGAAGCAGTTCTGGAAGTCCTCTGTCATGAGTGTCTTTAGCTGTGCTGTCATGACTGCCTCAAAAATGTTGACTTTTCATGGGAATTTTGACTTTTGAGAAGAGTCAGAAATTACACAGTGCCAGGTACAGTAAATAAGGTGGTTGAGAATACACTGAAGTTTCTACAATCCTGCCTTTCCAGTGGATGCCACTTAGCAGCAGCATTCACCATATTGTTGATCACACCTGGTGAAGACACTCACAAAAGAGGACTTGCAGAACTGCTTCAGCAAATGGTAAGAATGATAGAATAAGTGTGTTTGAAGAGAGGAGCGTATTTTGGAGGGGATTAATGGTAACATATCTTTTTCTTTAATAATTTTAAAAAATCTAAACATTCAGGGCTGGAGATGTATCTCAGTGGTATGGTGCCTGCCTGGCAAGTGCAAGGCCCTGGGTTCGATTCCTGGTACCAAAAAAGAGCGAAGTAAAAAAAGACCAAAATAAAAGTCCCTTACAAACAAACAAACAAAAATTCATCATGTATTTTTGTCACACCTTGTGAATGTTGCTTATGTATATCAAAAGAGACATGAAGACTGGACAGAGACAAGATAAGGGTGCCACCTCTCGTATATTTCTGATGACAAAATATGCATAAAATAATATTTATCATTTTAATTATTCATAAGTTTACAATAAAGTGGCATTAAACACATTCATTTGCAAGGTTTCACCGCTATCTATACTTAAAATATTCATCATTCTTAACAAAAAGACTGAGCTCATGAGCCTCCCCTCCTCCTCTTCCCCATACTCCAGAAACCTCTAATCTATTTCTGTCTTTATGAATTTGCTTATTCTATGTACTGCAAACAAGTGAAATAATATGATATATTTCTGTGTCTGACTTATTTTACTTAACGTAGTTTTGGAGGTCCATAACTATTGTAGCATATATCAAATCGCATTCATTTTTATGGCTCAATAATATCCCATTGTGAATGTGGTTGTGTGTACATACATATACCATATTTTGTTAATCCATTCATCTTCATGTGGACATTTAGGTGGCTTCCGTATTTTTGACTAATGTGAATGAAGCTACTATGGTTACTGATGTACAAATATCTGTTCAAGTTCCCACTTTCACTTCTTCCTGATGCATACCTAGGAGTAGAATTTCTGGGTCATCTAGTAGTTCTAGTTTAACTTTTTGAAAACTGACAAACTGTTCTATAGAGTCATGTGGTGTGATCTTTTAACCTCTGTCAAACAAAAAGTTGAAGTATAAACAAAGAGATCATGGGGGAATATAGGGGTGTGTTACTGAGTCACATATATTAATTAACATTCTCAATGTCAAAAGAAGTTAGTTCTACTTAGTCGTAGAGCTGGCTTAGAGTCCAGGACCAATAAAGTTTAATTCCTTTCATTGAGTCTTTTAACAAATGCTACATCTTGATCCCCTAAAGAATGATAATTGTGTGGGAAAACATGAACACGGATGATTGGATTAAAGGATGGTACAAAAGATGTAGCTGTGTGTGAAGAAGTTTTAAGAATGTATTAATTAAAAAAGATTTTTTTTTTGCAGAGCCGGGGTCAAACCTAGAGCCTCACACACAGTAGCCAAGTCCTCTACCACTGAGCTAAACTCCAGCCTCCAAAATACTTTATTAATACTGTCTTTCCTTGAATCTAAGGCACCAGGCATGGTAAGAATATTTTATCTATGTTATGAAAGTGATAACTCTACCAATTAAAAAACTGGTACCATGCTAAGGAATTACTGATGACAAGTTATATTCATTTCCGCAATATAAAAATGTGAAACAGATGTACGTTCAACTCACTAAAATACACTCTTTTCTTTTTTATATTACTGTTATATTTCTGTTTTATATTAGTGTTTTTATATTACTGTTGTATATAATTTTTAAAAACCTTACATAATTAAGTTAAAAGAGCTTTGTATGAATATAAAATAAAGTATTTAGGCAACAAGAAAGTATTGTATCATAATATTTAGGGGTTTTTTCTAAATGATACATAAAATAAGAGTACAATTTGCAATAAATGGCATCTTAGCCACTTGTACTTTTTATTATGTTAACTCTATAGACTTGTCTTAAATTATAATATTAATTCCTGCTCACCAGTGCCCCTATTCCTATATTGATCTTCTATTTAGGAGATATATCATCAAGTCCTGACAGTTGGAACTAATTCTTTCTTTTAATATATTTAGAGGTTAGAGAAGCTATGGATGTTGAGTTTTAGATGTGAACTAAGTTTTACAAGCCCAGATGATTTCTGATTTATGTAGGAATTTTTATCCAGCTTTTCTACTTCAAAAGTGGTAATCAAGACAGGATTTTTCAAACTGGACTAAATGTTGGAATAATTTACCTGGGGTTTTGTTAAAGTTAGAGATTCCCACCACACCCAGACCTATTAATCAGAATCTTCAGAAAAGAAGCATAGAAATCTGGATTCATAGCAGGGACTGCAGCAGCTTCTCAGTATAAAGGAAATCTGAGAACCATTAACTGAAGATAATCTAATCTGTCTCTCTCGCCTACAAATTTCATACCTGCACCATTGGGATGACATCTGTTCCACATTTTGATGAGTCATATTTACCAGTGATCTAACATGGAAAAGTCTGAACTGTTCAAAGAGATTTGCCCAATATATCTCAACTTTAAGAAAATAAACTTCAGCTTTTCTAAATTCCACTTGTCTTACATCCAGGAATCCATATCCTCGGAGAATGTCCGTACCTGTTAATGCAATATCTAGTAGCGTGAATGTTGTTCATAAAGGTACATGAAGATGTTTTGTAAGAGTTTAGGTATATAATCAGAGGGTTTGGGCTATTGATATTGAGGTTTATCTTGAACCTCATTTTACCAGTGAGTCCAACAAGGAAATATTTGCAAACCACAACAGGTTGAAGTAAGCATCAGATCTCTTGATAACTGTGAGTCATACTGTTGGCTTATGTGACTCTGTTTCTCAGGAAGCCACCAATTTCAGTTGCACATTATAATTTTAAAATATTTTAAAGTATTTTATGTGTCTTAAGTATTTACAAGACTATACAAAACTCCATTTTGGAAGCATCACGCTAAACCAGTTTGTCATAAAACTTAAATGATGTAAATTTATTCAGTCTATCAACCTCCTTATAGGGAAGAGACTGAACTAGATTCTTGTTTAGGTACGTACTTTATAGCTCTAGAAAATTCTGTCAGCCTAAAATTTGCTTCCTTTCCTATAATATTTTAAATTTCAGCATAAATGTTTAACATTGCATCTGTTAGAAAATACAGAAATAATCTTTGTCTTGAGAGAGGTTCTATAGGAGAGAAAAATAATGAACATAAGTAGCATCACATGTAGAGTTAAAACTGAGAAAACGCCTCCAAATTGTCCCCATTCACACCAAGCGGAGGGGTAGCAGCACAGTGACAGTTGAGAAAGAAGCTTTATATGAAGGGTGCTGTTTCCTATGCTATAGTTATTTAACATCAAATTAAAAATATGAAAAATGCTAATTTGTTTTGTTCCATTAACAGGTAATTCTTCTATTACATGAAAATCATTTATTGCTTGTCACATTCTGGAAATAGGAATAAGTACACAGAGTTTTGGGAAGGAATGAGGCGTCTGTGGTCTGTTTATTCAGTGATGGCCTTTTGTACACTTTCTAGAGCTGTAAATGTCCAAAGACCATCTCTGGCATGTGTTTATTTGGCCTTGCCCTTTGAGTTAGTTTTGGAGATCAGTTATGCAAATTAGCTTTTATCCTATTAGCCAGATTCAAATAGTCCTTCAAAGTAGTGTTAAGTTTACACCAAATAAAAACTTGTTTTTGTGATTTAAATTTTTCCAAAATGCATTTCTATGCAACTATATTCATGTGTCTTTGAAAAGCTTACATAAACTGTAATCAAAGAAATAAAACAATGAAATGCTATCTCTGACATGTCAGAACAGGCATGCAAGAATTATTAACATGCTTGTTGAGCAGAGCATTAGGAAAGCAATACTTCCACACACAACCAGAGGGAGCATGAATTGGTATAACCTTTCCAGGTTATTTGGTAATGGGATTGAGTGCTATGACAAAAAGTACATTCAATTTGACCTACAGATTTGGCCTGAGAAAACACCTGGATCAGAATACAAAAGTCTACATAGAAGGATGTTTATTGCAGGAATGGAGAACTCAGACTTCTAAGTATTTAAAAGGTAAGGTATGGTAAAGTTGCAGAATGTCCCTCAGTGAATGTGACAAGTGGTGGTAAAGGCATCCTCCTAGCCTCCAGGTCCAGTAATGTTGACCAGTCAGTGTCACCTTTGAACCAGGTCACACTATGACCCGAAGAATGCGCAGTGACCTCTCTATGTGGGCAGATACCTGGCAGAGCAGTTAAGGATGGTTGTCTGGCTTAATGCAGTAGCTGGAGCAATAAGTGCAGCCTTCCTGATCTGTAAGTGTGGGTAACATATTTAGGGCCTCCAGGGAAGATTTAAAAGTGGGAAAGGCTTTTGAGAGGATTAGAAATTCAGATGACAAGACAGTACAGTAAGACCCACTTAACGCTGTTTCTGTATTACGCAGTTATATAAAAGTACAGTAAAATTTGAGATTTCACTGTGCGATATGAGACATCTTGACTTGGTCGTGCAGTGTCTCAACTTTGACATGTGATGTCTTGACAATCTTGTGGCACTTTCGTTGTCAGTGCAATAAAAACCAGACCACACCAAAAACATACTTACTGCATCATAGTTGATTAATGACATAAATATAAATTTTTATTTTACTGCAATAAATTCAGTGTATACAAAATGATCCAAACTTTGAAAGAAGTTCAAAGGCAAGGTGAAATGTCACGAATGTAATGTCCTGGTATCAACAACTGCTTGTTGAACAAAACGGGAAAAGCCAAACAACATTAGATGACTTCATTACAAAAAAACAAAAAATTTCCAATGAAAAAGAAACTTCCTTATCAAAAACATAAGGTGGGGCTGGGGATTTAGCTCAGTGGTTACAGTACTTGCCTTGGAAGTACAAGGTCCTGAGTTTGATCCCCGGCACCAAAAAAAAAAAAAAAAAAAAACATAAGCTGTTTTTATGAATTTTTTAGATTTTTATGAATGCTTTCCGAATCAAAATCACTAGCAAAAAATGTATATAAGTAATGTAATAAACAAAGAAAACTGATAAATTTTCTTATTCTCTGTGCTGCTTCACCTATCCCCACTACTTACATGTTAAAATGGCCTCGTTTAATGCTGTTTCATTTAGCTCTGGGACTTCTTAAAACATATCCCCTGAGTTAAGAGGAGTCCTACTGTATAATCTAATTCATATCTACAACAGGGGAGATCTAGAGACATGAGAAATTGCCTATTTATGGTTAGCATTTCAATACACAATTGGCAATCACTGATGTAATATATTTGAATCAATTATTTTTTTCATGCAGCCAATGTATTAAGCAGCTGCTAAGTGCCAGAAACTATACTAGGCTCTAGGGTCACAAACGTTGATTGCTACTATTCTGTTTGTGGGTCCTAATCCTTAATAGAAAATGAAGTTTTTTTGTTGTATATGGATCACATTACCAAGTTTAAATTTTCAAAAGTGTAAGCTAACAAATAACAGTTATTTGAAAATTCCAGAAATTGCTATTGAACGATATTATTCTTAAAAAACATGTAAGTATAAGATCAGCAGTTCAAGTTTTGAATAAGATTTATTTTATCAATGAACACTATGGTACACGAACTTCAGAAAATAATCCAAGAAAGCAAATTTATTGTCTAAACAATTGATAATTTTCTAAAATGGAAATACTGATGATCAGAACTTAGCAGGAAATAGGCTTATGAACAAACATGATAATAGGTTAAAATTATTCTTTTTAATTTTTTAATTTTTTCATTAGTATATGTTTGTGATACACAATAATTATCTTCATTTTGGGGGATTGGAACATAAACAAATCACATCTTGATCATTTTTTGTTTTCATTTTTGTTTTTGCTTTTGTTTTGTTTTTTAGATGCTGGGGATTGAACTCAGGGCCTTGTGCTTGCATTTTGATTATTTTTATCCTCTTTTTCCTTCTTCTCTCCCTCTCCCCCTTCCCTACTTCCCTTTCCCTATTTCCAAGAAGTCTACCTCCCCATTTCCTACTATCTTTCCTTTATTTTGCTTTTTTAAATTATTTGCATTTTGCATTTCTTCAGCATTTGTTCTTATCCTCTTTGTCAAGGATAAGACAGTGAAAGGTACTTGGTCTGTTTCTATATCTTCTATTCTATTCCATTGGTCTACATATCTATTTTTTGTGCCAGTATGATAATGTTTTTCTTACTATAGCTTTTTAGTATGTTTGGAATCCAGAATTGTAATGCTTCTTGCTTTGCTCTTTTTGCTCAGGATTGTTTTGGCTATTCTGGATCTCTTCTGGTTCCATATAAAGTTTAGGATTTTTTTCTAGTTCTGTGGAGAATGCCGTGGGTATTTTGATTGGAACTGCATTAAATCTATATATCAGTTTTGGTAATATGGTCATTCTGACAGTATTGATTTTGCTTATCAACAAACATGGAATGTCTTTTCATTTTCTAATGTTCTCTTCAATCTCTTCCTTCAGAGTACTATAGTTTTTGTTACAGAGGTTTTCCACTTCCTTGGTTAATTTAGTTCTTAGATATTTAATTTTTTTGAAGCTACTATGATTGGGATTGTTTTCTTGATTTCTTTCTTAGTGGGTTCATTGTCAGTGTGTAGGAGAGCTATTGATTTTTTAAAATGTATTTTCGTTAATGAATATTTGCCATACATAATGATCACATTTATTATAGGGAATTTGAACCTGTACATAATGTCTTAATTTTTCTTTTTTTTTCCCATTCCCTTCCCTCCTTTCAACTCTTCTTCCCCTCCCTATTTACAAAAGCTTTGTTTCCTTTTTTCTCTTCTATTCTCTTTTTAAAAACATTTTCCTTTCTTCCCTTCTTCCTCTCTCTCCCTTGTCCCCTTTCCCATTTGAACATGTTCTTCCTACTTCCCAATATCTATCCTCCATTTTTCTTTTTATTTACCCTTTGGGTTTCGTGCACAAGAGAATTAGGTATTTAAATTTGTGTGTCTGATTTGTTTCACTTAACATTACGGTCTTGATGTGCATCCATTTACCTCAATAGGACTCAGGTGTACATTCTTTATAGCAGAATAGTGCTCCATTGGATATAAATACTGCATTTTCTTTATCCATTCATCTGTTGATGGACATATGGCTGTTTCCAAGATTTAGCTATTATAAATTGTGCTGCCATAGCATGTACTGCTATTATAAATTGTGCTGCTAAATATAATTTAGCTATTATAATTTGTGCTACTATATCACTGTTGTATGGTACTTTTAAGTCTTTTGGGAAGATAACCTAAGAGGGGAATAGCTGGCCCAAATGGAACCTCTAGTTTTCATTTTTTGAGGAATCTCCATACCAATTTCCACAGTGGTGATACCAATTTACACTTCCACCAACAATGGAGAAGGGTTCCTTTTTTTCCAGTATCCTTGCCAGCATTCATCATGGGTTAATTTTTTTTTATGATAGCCATTCTTTCTGGAGTGAGAAGGAATTTCAGTGTTGTTTTAATTTGCATTTCTCGAATAACCGGTGCTGTTGAATATTTCTTATATGTTTATTTGCTGTTTGTACTTCTTCACTTGAGAAGTGTCTATTCATTCCAGATGCTCATTTTTGGATTGAGTCTTTAAATTTGGGGGGGTCTGGTTTTATTAGTTCTTTATATATTCTAGATGTTAGTACTTTGAAGAATAGCTGGTAAAAACCTTTTTCCCATTCTGTGGGTTGTCTTTTCACTCTACTAGTGATTTCTTTTTCTGTGCAAAAGCTTTCTAACGTGATGTGATCCCAGTTGTTTATTTTTTATAGTATATTCTGTGCAATTAGGGTTCCATTCATAAAGTCTTTGCCTACATCTATGTCTTTGAGAGTTTTTCCTATTCTATCTTCCAGCAGATTGTTTCTGTTTTTGTAGTTAGATATTTCTTTGACCCATTTTTATTTTAGTTTAGTGCATGGTAAGAGGTATGAGTCTAGTTTCAGTCTGAGGAATGTGGAAAGCCAGTTTCCCCCACACCATTTATTGAAGAGGCTGTCTTTCTTCCAGTGAAGGTGTTCAGCCCTTTGTCAAAGATAAGATACTGTAGTTGAGTGTGCTTTGAGTTGTTTCTGCATTTTGTGTTCTGTACCATTGATCCTCAGGTCTGTTTCTTTGCCAGTACTGTGCTGTTTTTATCTTGATAGCTTTGTAGTATAATTTCATATCGGGGGTTGTGATGCCCTTGCCTTGGAATTGCTGCAAGAATTGCTTTTGCTATCCTAGGTCTGTCCAGGTTCCAGATGAATTTTAGGATTGTTTTCTCTAGTCCTGTAAGGTATGCTACTGGTATTTTGATTAGGATTCATTAAATTTGTATGATAGTTTTGGAAGTATGGCCATTTTCACTATATTGGTTTTGCCTATTTAAGAAAAGGGGATATATTTCCATTTTCTGATAATTTCTTTCATCTCCTTTTTCAGAGTAATGTAGTTTTCAGTGTGAAGGTCTTTCACTGCCTTCATTAGATTGATTCATAGATATTTTATTTTTCTTCGTGCTACCATGAAAGGTGTTTTTCCCTTATTTCTTTCTCAGTTAGCAATAATTGTGCCTTGGATAAACCTCAATGACTGCGATACTGCCACTGCGCAAAGCTCTTTCTTTCTTTCTCTATAAGTTTGTTATTAGAATATAGTGAATTTTGACCTTTGTATCCTGCTATGCTGCCAAATTTGGTTATTAATTCAAGGAGTCTTTTGGTGGAGTTTTTGGGGTCTCCTATGTAGAGTATCAAGTCCTCAGCAAATAATGATAATTTAACTTCTTCCTTTCCTATTCATATTCTTTTTATTTTTTTCTCTTGTCTAATTGTTCTGGTTAATATTTCCGGAATTATATTGAGCAGAAGTGATAATAATCCGCTTCCTTGTCTTATTCCTGATTTTAGAGTGAAAGTTTTTAGTTTTGACCATTTAATATGATATTGGCTATTGGTTTGTTGTAGATGGCTTTTATCAGATTGAGATAAAGACCGTCTATTCCAATTTTCTTTAGGATTTTATCATTAATGGATGTTGGACTTTGTCAAATGCTTTTTCTGCATCTAATGAGATGACCATGTGGTTTTTGTCCTTGGTTCTGTTAAAATGATGTATTACAATTATTGATTTGCATGTGTCGAACCATCCTTTCATCCTTGGGATGAATCCTACCTGGTCACGGTGTATTATCTTTTTGATGATTTGCTGCATTCTGTTTGCTAGTATCTTATTGAGGATATTTGCATGTATGTTCATTAAAGTGGTTGGCTTGTAGCTCTTTTGGTTGGTTGGAGCCTTCTCTAGTTTTGGAATCAGGGTAGTATTTGCTTCTGGGTATGACATTGGGAGTATTGTTTCCGTTTCAATTTTGCTAAAGAGTTTGAAGAGTAGTGCATTAGATCATCTTTAAAATTCTTATAGAATTCAGCACTGAATTCACCAGGACCTGGGCTTTTCTTTGTCAGTGGTTTTTTTTTGGTTTTTTTTTTAACTACTTCAATTTCATTGACTGACATTTGATTATTTAGAATTTTTTTATCTTCTTGATACAGTTCTGGTAATGCGTATGTATCTAGGAATCTGTCCATTTCTTCTGAATTTTCCATCTTATTAGAGTGGTTTCTAAAGTAGGTACTTATAATCTTCAGACTTCTTTCAGTTTTTGCCCATTGAGTATGGTGTTGGTTGTGGGTTTGTCATGAATGGATTTTATCAATTTAAAGCAAGGTCATTGTGTATCTATTTTTGTCAGGATTTTTACCATGAATGGATGTGGGATTTTGTCAATGGCTTTTCTGTGTCTATTGAGATGATCATGTGATTTTTTTTTATTCTTCTATTTATATGGTATATTACATTTATCAATTTATGCACATCATACCACCCTTGCATTGCTGGGATGAAGCTGACTTGGTCATCATATGTGATCTTTTTGATGACTTGCTCCATTCTATTTGGAAGTATCTGATTGAGAATATTTGTGTCTGTGTTTCTTAACACTATTAGCCTATAGTTTGTTGTTGTTGTTGTTAAATCCTCTTCAGGTTTTGGAATCAGTAATGCTGGCCTCAAGGAATGAGTTTGGCAGTGTTGTTTTCACTTCACATTTTATGGAAGAGTTTGAATATTGGTGTTAGTTCTATTCTGAAGTTCTGGTAAAATTCAGTGGTGATTCCGTCAGGTCCTGGGTTTTTCTTAGTGGTGGAAACTTTATTACTGTCTCAATTCCATTGCCTGTTACTGATCTATTTAGTTTTTTTATATCTTCTTGGTGCAATTTTAGTAAGTCGTACAAGTCTAGAAATTTACCCATTTCTTCTAGATTTTCCTATTTACTGAAATATAAGTTTTTGAAATAGATTTTATAATCCTTGGACTTTAGCAATGTCTGTTCTGATTTCACCTTTTTAATTTCTACTTGCATTGATATGATTTTCTTATTTTCCTGCTTTAATATGTTTGGGTAAGGGTTTATTGATCTTATTTATCATTTTGAAGAACCAATTCTTTGATTCGTTGATCCTTTGTAATTTTTTAGTCTCTATTTTATTGATTTCTGGTCTTATTTTTATAATTTCCTCCATAAATTTTGGGTTTGGACTGCTCTTGGTTTTTATGAACTTGAGATGGATCATTAGGTTATTTTGGAGGGATTACACTATTTTTCTAATGTAGGGACTCATGACTATAAACATTCCTCTTAGAACTGCTTTCACTGTGTCTCATAGGTTTTTGGTATGTTGTATTGCCACTGTCATTTGATTCTAGGAGCTTTTTAATTTCTTTCCTCCTTTCATCTGTGACCCACTGACTATTATAGCATATATTACTTAAACTTCATGCTTTTGCATAGTTTCTGTGATTTCTTTTGCTGTTGCAAAAAGGATGCAAGAGATTATTTGAATTATTTTTATTTATTTACACATGTTTCATGTTCTAATATTTGGTGTAGCCTCTTTTGGTTCTGAATTTCTGGGACTTTGACTATCGTGTGTCACATTGAGACTCTTTTCTCATTGTGTCTATTTGGGGTTCTAAATGCCTCATTTGTCTGCATATCCATCTCATCCCAACATGTGGAAAGTTTTCTATAATATTTCAGTGAAAGTTTTTTCTATAACTTTATTTTCCTTCTCTAGCCCTTGCTTGACACCTACAATTCTTCGGTTTGTTCTCTAAGAGTCATCTAGGAACTCCTGAATCAGGCTCTTAAGGCTTCTTGTTGTTTTTAGCATATCATCGAGTAGGTGATCTACTTCATTCTTCTGAAGTCCTGATATTTTCTCCTCTGATTGGTCAAATCTATTGGCAAGGCTTTCATTTGTGCTTTTCATTTACAGGATTTCTGTTGGATTCCTTTTATAATCTCTAATTTTTTACTAAATTAACCATTCACAGCCTGCATAATCTTCTTTAATTAATTCAGCTGTTTATTTGTGTGTTATATAAGCTCATTTATCAGCTTAGTGTTTGAATCTTTTATCTGCTTATTTATATTCTCTTTGAGGTCACTGAACATGTTAGTGATTTTTTTCATGTACTTGCCTCTTCTTTGATCTCTTCAAACATTTTCACTATTTGCTTTGCATGCTCTTTGTCTGGAATTTCCTTGGTTTTCATGCCTTTGAGAGTGACTTTTGGGTTGCTAAGAATTTTTGGAGGCATCTTGTTGCCTTTTTTCTCATATGTCTAGTGTTTTTTGTTAGAGGCTGTGGATCAGTTAGGGTAGAAAACTCTATCACTACTAGGGAGATCTCTTTAGTTAGTGGATAGTATGTTGTGATGTGACCTTGGCTTTGATTATGTTTTGGTATTCATACACCTATTTAGCCTACTCTACATATTAGGATCAGTCCTGATCATTGCATTGCAAGGAGAGAACAACCACCACTTATGGCAGCATTTACAGAGCTAACCATATATCAACATGTACTTTAAATTTTGTTTTAAAATTTTATACTTTTTTTCCCAGGACGACAATGAAATGGTACTCATAAAAAGTAGGTTGAAATGTAGCGGATAGGAGAAGGAAAAAGCAAGAAGAAAAAGAGCAAAATATTTCAGAAAGGAGAGGAATAGAAAGAAAAAAGTAAATGAATAAAAAAAGAAACAGGGCTTTAGTGATAATATTTTTACATCTAGAACTGAGGAAAAGGGAGAGGAAGCTCAAGAAGTTATTTGCAGGGGCTGGAAAAAGAAAGAAGAGGGAGGGAAATATAATTGGAGATTGAATGAAATTGTAAGAAGATTGGAACCAATTAGTACGCTGGCAGAAAGCTTGTGTTTGAATCTTCCAAATGTAATTTTTGGTGAAGGTTAACCTAACATGTAAATGAGAGATCCTATGTAAACTAAATCAATAATTAATTCTTACTCACCATTTCATATATATACAAACACCTCATGTATATATTCTAAGGGAAAAAGAAAAGAAAGATTAAAAAGTAAAAGAAGAAAAAAACTTTAAAAATTAAACTAAAAGTAATTTTTTAAATACAGAGTTCTAGTAGTATTTGTGTCATGCAAATGCAGATGGGAGAGAGGAAGGATTTAAGGCATATGAAATATATTTTTAAAAAGCGTATTGGACAGGTTAAAGAAGATTTGTCCCCAAATAAAAGAAGCATCACTTATCACATAGACTACCATACAGCAAATGTTGGAATAATACACACAAATAATTTTAATTTAGGGGAGACTGGAAGATGGCACACTAGAGGCAACCTGGATCCATGAATGCTTTGGGATAATCTTTCAAAACCAACAGGTACACAGCTCAGTACTGCAAAACAAAGCAAAACAAAACAAAATCATGCTTATATAGAAAATTAGGGAAAAACATAAAATTATTTTATATTTACATATTTATTATATATTTTATCTATATTTATTATATATTTTAATTTATTACATATTTTCTTCCAGTCTTTTGCCTACAAATGTAATATATTATAAATTAGTGGCTCTTAAACTATGGTCCATATACCTTCAGTTATTTTCGAAGGCCCCACAGTTATAAGGGTTAAATACATGTCTATTAAATGTTTATAACAAAACTGTGCATATATTGTCATTTAGGATAAGTCCATTAATTTTCTATAACATTTAACGACTGTCACTTAGTAGTGCATTAAATCAACACTAGAGTTGCAGTGAGGTGATCTATTTTCATTAACCGGTAGTGACACAATGAAGAGATTCAGTGGAGGAAATGAATAACCTCTTGAAGTTCAAAACAGGATCAATAGTTTATGAACTAGTGGAGCAAGGGAGGGGCCAGGCGGGGGAGAAGACTAATTCCACTGTAGCACCACCTAGTGGAAATTTAGAAGAAATCAATTTTTTTTTCCTCAGTCTTTCAAACAAGGAAAAAACACAGGACTTATTCAAAAGTCAGCTCAGTGTGAATTATGAGCACTTCCAAGAGTAACCAAAGAAACTGGTATGTTCCACCTAAAAATAGGAAGCAATTCACATTTTGAAAAACTCCATTTTTTCTAGTTATAAATTGAGATATACTCATTATGTATTTTACGAAATATTGAAATGGTACCCTAGGATAAAACTCACTCGTAATTCCATTTAAGAATATAGACAAGGGGATGTGAGTCAGTGACTGAGTACATGCTTGACATGCACAAGACTTTGAGTTTGATCCCCAGCGTCACACACACGAAAAAAATGTTAAAATGTTTATGTTTCTAAAATTTAAGTAACGTGTATATAGTAGTAATATGTTTCTAGTATTTCCTTATTTATAAACTGTTATAATCATTGTCCATATTTATACATCTTTGCATTCAAATACAATTACAGTCGGCTTTCTGTATGCACAAGTTCTACATCTACAGATTTAAGCAACCTCGTACAAATTTAAAGGGACACAAATAGTCAATCCATTATAATCCTTTATATATCCAATTTGTCACCAAATTCTATCATTTATTTCTTCAAAATAAAAACGCCTTTTTTTCCCCCTGTTCTTTCTCGTGTCTGTTTTTATTTTTTTTCTCCACTGCCCTAATGTTTTTCTCTTAATCCTCACTTAGAGTGGAACCATCTTGTCAGGTCTCCTTATCTCCCATATTTTCCAATTGAAAAAAGTCAATTTTTACCTTAAAGGATAATTGTGTTACTTAGGACTGAGCTCAGTCTGAGATGTCTGAATTTTAAAGAAAATGCTGGTTATACATGTCTTAGTTACATGAAAGAAGCCCAATAATTTAAAAAAATATAGATGTACATGCCAATAATAAAATCTCTAGGAGGATAACTACCCAAAGAATTTTCAAGCAAATTAAGCAAACTACATAATCAGTATCATTCATTTTAGATGAGAATATAGGAAACTGAAAGATCTGAGTAATTCGTTCAAGCATATATATGTACGTAATTTGTAAATACACACATATATACATATGTGTGTATGTATATATGCATGTGTACATACATATGTGTATGTACATGTGTACAATACACACGAATATATACATATATGTATATATGTGTGTTTGCAAATTATAAAGTATAGATAAGCATTTCATAGCGTGATATAAAGAAGAAATAACAATTTAAAAATCAGTTTATTTCACTAAGTATGAGAGTACTGTTTGCTCTTACTAGTGATAATGTTTGCATTGAGTCCTAAGTGAATATGCATAAAACTTAAAAAATTTTTGGATTGTCATTTTTCAATACGACAATCCAAAAGTCAAGTTATAAATTCAATCTACTTTGATACTTGACTACATAAAAAAAGGTACCTCACAAAAATATGTAGAACCAATATTCATTTTCCAATTCCATGTACTTGTCCAAAAGTTTATATTGAAAATCAGGGGCCGTGGGAGTATCTCAGTGGTTAGAGTATGTGCATAGCAGCCCCTCAAGGCTCTGGGTCTGATCTCTAGCACCAACAAAATTTAAAAGAAAATTAATTTATTAATCAGTTAGTAAATTTCAACTTTCCCTTCTGTCAATTAACTGTTCCTCACAAGTAATTAGAAGTTGCTGTACTTTCAAATCTTAAAAGTGTTTGAATTATACTGAAGTGTTTAGTTTAACAGTGGAAAACTAGGCAAGGGATGATGGTGTATGCCTATAATTTCAGCACTCAGGAGCCTGAGGCAAGACTATTGCCCCGAGTTTGAGACCAGCCTGGGCTACAAGAGTGAGTTCAAGGCCAGCCCAAATGTCATAGCAGGAGCTTGTCTCAAAAAACAAAACAACAACAACAACAACAACAACAAAATTCTAATCTAAAAGTGAAGGACTTTAGATTAAGTTAACAAAATCTGTTTCCAAAAATTTTTATAGGGTATATATTTATATATATCAAAAATAAAATTACATGATGATTTGTAAATGTTTGCTATCAAAATGCTTTCTTTTTTTTTGTAAAAGACTACATTTGTATTTATCATTAAAATGCCACTTGAACTGACAGATTAAAAGTAAATGTTTTTAAGTATCCACTAGATGGAGTAATAGTAGTAGTCACATCAAAATAATGACCAACAAAGTTGGAAAATTTTTCTTTTCACTTTTTATAGAAGATTAATATATTTATAGAATATACAAATTATTAACTCCAAATGGATAATAGACATAAATGTTAGAGCTAAAAAAACTTTCATAAGAAAATCTTTGTGATCTTGGCTAAGGCACAGATTTCTTTGACAGGACCCAATAAGTATGAGCCATAAAAGATAAAATTGATAAACTGGAGTTAAACTGGACATGGTGTTGCACACATGTAATCTCGGTACTTGACGGGCTGAGGCAGGAGGATTGGGAGTTCCAGAGCAGCTTGGGAGACAAAGGGAATTCAAAACCAGCCTGGGCTTTATGGTTAGATCCTATCTCCAAAAACTAACTAAATAAATACTTTTTAAATTTGGAGTTGATAAAAGTTTTTAAAAGTTTGATGTTTGAAAAGTGCTATAATGAAAGGGGAAAAAATCTAGAAACTCAGAAAAAAAATTTCCAAATCACATATCTGATGGAGGATGTGTAAGTGGACTATTTAAAGAACCCTTACAAATCAACAGAAAGACAAAGAACAAGATTTAAATAGGCATTTTACCAAAGAAGAAAGATGGGTGAAAAATGCTCACCAGCATTAATTGCTAAGAAAAATAAAACAACAATTAGATACATTTACCCAGCTACTAGAGTGTCTAAAATTAAATGGGCTGACAATAACAAGTGCTGACAGATACACAGCAAGTGAAATTGTTTCCTGGTGGGAATGCAAAATAATACTACCACTGCAGAAAAACAGTCTGTGGCAATTTATAAATTTAAATATATACTTACCATATAATCTAGAAATCCTATTGTTACATATTTATTCAAGAGAAATGAAAACACGATAAAGATCTATAGGTGAATAGGAAGCCAGATCATGAGGAAAAACTAAATGCCCATCAATGAGTAAGTGGATAGATTGCAGTTAGGGTATTAGAGTTAGGGTTAGGGTTTGGTTAAGGTTAGGGATAGTGTTGAAGTGCAAGTACCAAGTATTGTGTTGAAGGTATTAGGGTTAGGCTGAGATTTAGGAATAGTGTTC